>BLSH010325916.1:657621-688121 GCA_018402905.1 Glandirana rugosa | reverse complement strand
CGGATGGGTGGGTGAGCACGGATGGATGGATGGGTGAGCACGGATGGATGGCTGGGTGAGCATGGATGGATGGATGGGTGAGCATGGATGGATGGATGGATGAGCACGGCTGGGTGGATGAGCATGCATGGCTGGATGGGTGAGCATGGATGGATGGATGGGTGAGCATGGATGGATGGGTGAGCATGGATGGATGGATGGGTGGGTGGGTGAGGATGGATTGGGTGAGGATGGGTGGGGGGTGGATGGCTGGGTGGGTGGCTGATGATGGCTGGGTGGGTGGCTGATGGTGGCTGGGGGGTGGTGGGTGGGTGGTAAATAAATGATGGGGGGTGTTTTTTGTCACTAGGCAGCGCTGTGGGCATTGCACATCGCCCACAGCGCTGCAGCACCTCCTCTCTCCCCCCTCTCTCCTCTCACACTGCACCGATCGGTGCGGAGAGGAGAGAGAAGCCGGCGCTTCCGCCGGCTTATTTACATGTGATCACGCTGTCATTTGACGGCGCGATCACGTGGTGAAAGGCCGCTCACGCGGCCATTCACCGCGATCCGTGATCGGTCGGGTCCCCTGGACCCGACGGTCACGGATGTTCCCGTGTGCGCGCCCTCGGGAAGCGCGATTCTGGGAGGACGTCAATAGATGTCCTCCCAGAATTAAGCAACCGCCCTGTAGACGTCATTTGTCTATAGGGCGGTTGTTAAGTGGTTAAATACCTGGATCAGGCTGATAAACAATAGTCTACCATTATATAAGTTCACTTTTGAGCTCAGGAAGAAACCTCGTATTTTTGATAAGCTGTGGCACAGATGGGTATCCAGTCCCCTCACTGTGGCCCCAGCGGTGTCTGACACTTGATAAAGTCTCCCCTTATATCTGTGGATTTCCTACACCTCCTCTATGGTAATGCAACACCAATGTATACCGACTGATGTTCATATAAACAGAACAGTTTGAATTAAGCTATTTTATGCAGTCATTGTACAGAGGGAAATGAGAATGACTCCTTCATTTACTGAGAGACATGGGCGGGTGATGTTGCACCCAGTTAATGTAATTGTAATTGTATTTTCTGTTTTCTTGTAAAACTCAATAAATATATCTTTAAAAAAAAAAAAAAGAAATGTATACATTTATTTATGTACGTAATTTATTTGTACAGTTCCCTATCCAAGTTGTTTCCCTTTTATCTTATGTGATGTCCTTGCTCCTAAGCCCAGGAGCCATTTTTTTGCTAAAAGTGGGTTTTGTGAGTTAAAGTTAGGCAGGAACCATGAATAAGACCAAGACAGAAGTGCAGTAAAATCACATTTTTTAATAAAAAGGTAAAATGATATAAACAGAGTAACCGTGGTCAAAACATAGCCAGGGTTCGGTAACCAGAGTGGACAGTCAGAGCAAGCCAGTGAAACAGGAGTCCAGAGATCAGTGAGGTCATACAAACGGCATTCAGGGTCAGGAGTCAGGAGGAGAGTCAGCCAAGCAGGGTCTTGAATCCAGGAATCAGAAGGAAGCATCAAACAGGAAGAGTCTTTCACAGGAAAACACAGCAGAGATTTCTCCAGAGATGTTGACATCTGCGATCTGATCCAGGCAGTTTATATAGCAGCAGAGCGGACTTAATGAGGCAGGACATAATCATCAGGTGAGACAGAGAGGAAGCTGAGACTGGAAATGAACCCTCAGCTGAGCAGCTTGCTCTGAGAAGGGAGAGCTGAGCTTAGCCCTATCAGTACCTCCTCCTCAACAACCCAACCCCCCCTTGGGGAGCGACCAGGTTTGAGGGGAAAACATCTATGGAAAGCACAGAGGAGGACAGGAGCATGTACGTCTGAGGATGAGACCCAAGAACGCTCCTCCGGACTGTACCCTTTCTAGTGGAACTAGGTACTGTAGGTGCCCATGGAACCTACGGGAGTCAATGATAGATTGCATCTCATACTCCTCTTGGTTCTCAAGAATAAGACTATGTAATTGAAGCTTGACAAGAACAGAGCCCATCGCGCCCTCCTGGGGGAGAGCCGTTTAGCCTCAGACAAGAATGTGAGATTCTTGTGGTCAGTCAAAATGAGAACCGGAACAGTGGTACCCTCGAGGAGATACCTCCATTCTTTAAGGGCTAAAATGATCGCGAACAACTCTCTGTTCCTAATTTCGTAATTTTATTCCGCAGGAGACAACTTCGTGGAAAAGTAGCCACAAGGATGCATAGCTCTCTCGGGATGTTGGGACAGAAGGGCACCAACTCCAGTCTCAGATGCATCAACCTCAAGGATGAAGGGTAACGTAGGATCCGGATGTGCCAACACAGGAGCAGAAACAAAGGCAGCCTTGAGACTTTCAAAGGCCTTAATGGACTCCAGAGACCAATTCTGTGGGTTACAGTCCTTTCTGGTCATATCAGTCAAGGGCTTGACCAGAGATGAGAAGCTATGAATACACTTCAGATAATAAATTGGCAAAGCAAAGAAAACGTTGTAGTGGATGTAAACCCATGGATCGGGGCCACTGTATAACTGCTGATAGCTTCTCGGGGTCCATTGAAAAACCAGCAGTGGAAATGACATAACCCAGGAATTTAACCTGTTCACAATGGAGCTTGCACTTCTTCAATTTACAATATAGGTTATTATCTCTCAGCCTCTGAAGCACACGGCAGACATCTGTGTGGTGGCTCTCTAGGGACTTGGAATATATGAGGATATCATCGAGATAAACCACCACACATTGCTGCAACAAATCTCGAAGGACATTGTTGATGAATTCCTGAAAAACTGCCAGAGCATTGCAAAGACCAAACGGTATTACAAGGTATTCGTAATGGTCTGTCCTGATTTTCACTCATCGCCCTCCTTGATCCTCATGAGATTGCATGCCCCTCTCAGATCAAGCTTCATGAAAAACGTTGCTCCCTTGAGGCGGTCAAATAACTCCGTAATCAATGGAATCGGATAAGCATTCTTAATCGTGAAACGTCTCAGTTTGCCACTCTTCTTTTTCACAAAGAAGAAGCCAGCACCAGCAGGAGATGAGGATTTGCAGATGAACCCTCTAGAAAGTGCGTCTGTGACATACTCCTCCATGGCTTTATCCTCCAAGACAGACAAAGGGTAAACTTGGCCATGAGGGGGTATGGCACCAGGTTCAAGGTCAATTGAGCAATCATACGACCGGAGTGGAGGCAAACTACCGGCTTGACCTTTATCAAAGGCATTGCTAAATGAGCAGTATTCCTCCAGCAGGGAGGAGTGTGAAGAGGTACACAAGACCTTAGCCACTTTCTGAAAACATGTCTTACTGCATTGTGGCGAACAGGAAAGAGCCTCAGCACAAAGCCAATCAAAAGAGGGCTTGTGCCTCTGTAACCAAGGATAATTAATAACCACCAGAAAATGAGGAGAGGAAATGACTTGGAATTGGATTATCTCATGGTGAAGAGCCCCTATGGCCATGGTCAACGGAGCAGTCTCATGAGTCACCTGGGCAGGCTGTAGAGGTCTCCCATCAATAGCCTCAATGGCAAGTGGAGTAGCCCAAAGCTGCAGTGGGATCGAGTGCTTAAACACAAAGGCACCATCTATGAACAGGCCTGCAGCCCCAGAGTCTATTAGAGTGTGTATCTCGATAGACAACTCATACCAAGAAAGGGTAACCGGAACCAGGAGCTTATCCTTCTGGATAACTGGAGACGTAACAACGCCACCTTAGGTCTGTCACCCTACAGGACCTCAGGTGCAGGTGATTCCTGAATGGGTAGGACAAGACTTCAAAAAGTGGCCTGCCTGGCCACAATAAGGGCACAATCTCTTCCTCCTCCTAAAGGCTCTCATCCGCAGAGAGACGTGTGAAGCTCAACTGCATGGGTACTACTTCAATGACAGACTCGGAACCAGGAGGTATGTGAGGTGAGGGAGGCACAAGTGTGAAATAAAAATGAGGTGGTTATGGGTTCCCCAAGTTTATTTGTAACTATATATTAATTGCCTATTCCTCTAATTCGTTAACCTACTAAAACTCTGATAACAGTGACGATAATGGTACGATAATAAGGTTAGCTTATATATATAAATAATCAATCACTCTGCTTTAATAAAGCAAGGATTACATTTATTATAAGGAAAATAGAGATTCTAACATCAAAACGCCATAAGAAAATATAGAATACACAACAAACAATGATACGTTACATGTCACCGTCCTCAAGATGCTATTCTGGCTGGGCTCCAATGGGCGAGAGACCAGCAGGAAGTGGCTTCAGACCTTTTAAACTCTGCTTGGGCACCCACCCACACACACCCACATGCCAGCCTATATAGGATTATAACCAATGGTGACAGACTTCCTTTCCTTGAGTCTGTCTCTAGGACGCATGCCTGGATTGTCCACTAGAGGCAGTATATGTCAATTTATCACTCACAGCTGACCCATCATCTTTAGTGGTCAGATGGTCCTTTTGATGTCAGGTAATCAGGAAATGTTAATTTGCCCCTCCCCAGGAGATCTCACCTGGCTTTCTCTACCCCTACACCTCACACCGCAAGGGGCGTATGGATACTTCCTGGTAGGATATGGCTATACATTATGACTTCTTATTACCAACACCCCACTGGATCAACTTGTGAATTCCAACTATGCCAGATGGCTTTCTTTACCACACAGTGATTAGACCACTTGTAAACTCCAACTCCGGCCTGTCATATCAGTGACACTCCAGAACTATGATATTAAACCATGTTGCCATCCAACATATGCCACTTTGGGCCTGAAGGGCACATACCACCCTTCTTCACAGACAGCCTCTGTGGAAAAGTCCATAAATGTCTTCACATGTTGTGCTTCCCAACATGTGCCGCTTTGCCTGAAGGGCACACACCTCCCTTCCTCTGGAACAGCTCCTATGGCACAGTCCATAAATGTCTTAGCATGGGTTTCCCAACATGTGCCGCTTTGCCTGAATTGCACACACCTCCCTTCCTCTGGTACAGCTCCTATGGCACAGTCCATAAATGTCTTAGCATGGGTTTCCCAACATGTGCCGCTTTGCCTCTGGGTATACACCTACCACCATTCTTCAGCGACAGCATCCATGGCACCATTCTGTGATTTCTTCTTCCTGGTCTCTTCATGAGGGGGTGCAATATAGGCAGGGGGTGTCCATTCACTCACCATTCACCAACACCCACACTCAGAGCCACGTTTCAACCAGCTTCCAGATACGGAACCTCGAGGAGGGCCTTATTCACCCATATTACTAACATAATATATGTATACCAAATTATACTATCACACAAATCTACCCATTACCATACTATATACAGGTGCATACGACGACCACCTTAAGCATCCCACCCCTAACCTCCTATAACCCTTCATTGTGTACAAGGGACGGGATTAGGCAGGCTTGCTCAATATGGCCTTTCCTACCGCAATTCTGGCATATATGCGGTGCTCTGTGACTCTGAATTGGCAGTAAAGTCTCCAACTTGTGCAGAGACCTCACCGTCAATTCGTCCCACAACTTGCATAGATAACATGTTTAAACTTGAAACAATGACAAAACCACAAAATTCCATCCCTGTGCCTGGATTTCAGAGACCATGACCAGGGTATACCATGCACCTCTAGCTACGGTTAGATTCACGGAACACCCTAGTCCCATGACTAACATTACATTGGTATTCTTTAGGACAAAGAAACAAACTCGTCTATGTTCCAAATAATACCCAAGTGCTTCCTTCCCAGCAATGATCTCTCCATCCAGAACCCAGCATGAAACATTTCCCAAAGGCGTACTGATCTGGCATACACAAGACGTCATGGTCATGCCTCCAACAGAGGGAAATATCAACCTGTCTCCAGCTTCCCTCCACTATGACCACAGGTGGGTAATTTAGCCTGAAATGTAACAAGGTAGTATCCGTAGTCAGTAAGCCCATTGATACAACAGAATATACAGACCGAGTCTGAACTTCTGTATATGGGATCAACGAGGAATCTGAACACCCTTCATAATCCAAACTAGTGCAGCCCATCTAGGCATTAGACCACTGCTTCGGATTACTGTAAATGATGTGTTTTGGCAGCATCTTACTGAGCTGTGAAGCTAACTAATACTGCCACTGTCCCTTATGCAGAGACTGCACAATCAGCTTGATGTTGGTTGATAATTCTGCCTACCCCTGCGTGCACGCCAAAGCCCTTGATACATTCTTGCCTTGTTCCACCACACTCTCTACCAACCTTTCCAAATGGTAGATAAAATCTTGAGCCACTTTAACCTGGGGCATTCAATTGAATGTTATTAAAGATGTCAATAATCTCTCTCTGAGCAACAAACCCCCGCTTACTGTCTGCCGCTACGGCTGAGAGTTTGTTCCTCAGGATACTGACATTCACTTCATTAACAACACCCATCCCTGCTCCTATTCCCCCCAATATAATGCTGAATACATCCCTCCTCTTTCGGTTGCTCCTCAGAAATAAGCGTCCTGAATTAACATCATTCTGTGTCCACACACCTCTGGGAGCAAGCCACTGGTACAATGACCACACTTGATTCAGTATATATTCAGCATATATAGGGTAATAGATGTTTATCAACCACTGTGAGACGTTGAAGTGCTATGTGGTGAAGACATATTGTACCCTTGTAGCCAGCATATGGGAAGAGCTTAGAACCATTTGTAGCGGTTCCCCTCTTTCCAACGGGGCATGTTTTTGTGAGTAGATATGGGCATCACCTGTGCAGGGTTCCGACTGCTCAGGTGAGACATCAATCAGGTGTATCTCCCTATGTCCAGCTCTGGCATCCCACATGTCCTGTAACCGATATCTTCTCTATAGGACTACTAAAATTGAGACACCACCCCTACAAGGAAATTCTCACCCCGTTGATGTGTCATCTGAAGCTCTCCAGTCTGGCCAACAGACACCTAAGTGTCAGCCTCCTGGGTACCTGCATCATGTTAATACAGTTAGGCCAATACCTATGTCACACATCAAAAACATATTTCCTTACCCTCAATTCTTCACCAAAAACTAACAAACATTTTTTACATTTCTTGTTTTGCAGGATTGGAGGTTATATTCCTTTCCTAACCTCCAACCCATTGCGCCTGTATTCACAGTTTTTGCACTCATAAATGACATGAGAGATTCCGGCAAAATGTTCCATAAGTCTTGTTAATGGGCACAGTCTTTCAGATGCAGCATTAGTACTAAATTGTCCATAAGAAAAAGAGACCTTGTATTGCAAATATTGATCTGAATCTTTGTTTGTCCCGACTCACCTGACTGTTTGTCAGAACAGCTTTGCGATATGGCGTGGCACAGACAACCTGCCAGCCAGATGAACATCTTTCATCCATGTTCCAGAGACCTCTCCAATCTTTCACTCCACCAGGACTCTGGAAGTGAAAAACAAGGGCAGAATCAAATTCTTATCCGCAATATCTATTTGCTTGCATTTTTCTTACAGAACCTCCCTTGGAACCCAGGAACTTAGTTTTCCTGGCTTCTGCCACTCTGAACATACTATTAAAATAGCCAATGACTACTTTAGGCTGAACACACTCTAAACTGGATTCCCATAATACGGAAAAAAAAACAAAAAACAAAAATAAATGCTGTTTTCCAACGGTTCTCATTTTAAGCGTACAAAACAAAACAAAACAAAAAAAACTAAGACTGTTCCTTAAAACCTACACACTAACTCCCCTTTTAGGTGGATAAAACTTAATCCTCTTGGAACTTTTCCACATGAATGAAAATAAAAACAAAAGACCTAAAAAAAAATCCAGAGGCTACTGTGGCTTTCTGCCAACTCCTGCCAACTATTCAGTTGCTAATTTAGGGGCTATTCACTGACCCCCCCCCCTTTCAGGTGGACTAAACCTAAAAATTTGGAATTTTTCCACCTGAATACAACAAGAAAACAGAAAAAATAAAAATAAAAATCCAAATAAATTAATACAAAACCTAAAAATAAATAAATAAATAAATTAATAACAAAAAAATAGAAGAAAAATAAGAGAAAAAAAACAAATATGAATAAACAAAAAACCACAATAAAAATTAAAAACAAAAAATAGTAAGAGGGAAAAGAAACAAAAAAAAAAAAACAAATACGAAGGAGAGAGAAAAAAATAGTAATATTAAAAAATAATAAAAATCCAGAGGCTTACCCTGGAAAATACTAAAAAATACATCAAGGTCCTCCATAATATTTCAAAAATGAAAGCCAAAACAAAAGACTTGCATGTAAACCTTATTCATCGCCAGGCACCATTAACCTGAAAATTCTTACCCTCAATGAAATTCGCTAAGGGCTGCCAACAAAGGGTTTGTCTCCCCCAGTGCTATACCCATGTGAACATGCGGCTGCCTTCATTTTGAATTTATTCAGCTGCTCCAAATACAAATATCTTTCCTGTCTTAACTGACTATTTTCAGTTTGTAGTCTTAGAATCTGGGTTTTAACAGGGACACGGGTTTGATAATTATGGCCTCTATGCCTTGGATTGCTACCCCATATGGCGGAGTAAACTTCATAACACATCGGTGTAGTTTTAGGGTGCTGAGATTTTCTCTGCATATTATTGTTATTAGACATCAAACAATATCTTGCAATGTAACCCCACTTTTTACAGGCAAAGCATTTGAGAGCTGATCTTCCTGCACAGGCCCATCTATAAGTATATGGAGATGGAGACCCACATTTCTGCATACCATTGCTATGTTTGGAATCAGTCGACTTAACACTGTCACTGTCTGAGGAGTAATCGCTAACCATGGACTCATCCGAAGTCTCCACTGTTACATTGCTACTGTCCTCAAAAAGATCAGGCGTATTTTCCATTTCAACACCTGAATCAATTTCAAGAGCAGTTACAGCACTTTTGTCTAAATACTCCTCCTCCACATTGCCAACATTGATTCCAGCTAGAACAATATCATTTGCATCAACAAGAGCATCCGGTTTCCCTAATTGCTCTTCTTTCTGTGTTAAACATTGAGACTGCTCAGCTTTGGCATATTTGTAAGATAATTCCGTTATGGTCGTCTGAGTCTCCTGTAGCTGCATTCTAAGCATTGTTATCCTACGCTCATTCTCAGCCTCTCTTTGATTTAAATAGGCAATGCAACTTTCCATTAGCTTACACGTTTCCTCCAATTCATTCATTTTCTGTTCCAATACACACTTCTCATTAATCCACTGAGTTTCTTTGTGCTGAGCAATGTCCGTCATTCTCACTAGCATGCATACCACATTTGCCATTTTCACTTTTTTGGCTTTTTTATATAAGGCTTTTATTTTTAAATTTGCATTCTCACATTGTTTTAATAAATCATTAAATTGGTGAGTCAATGTATTTTCTGCCAAAGTCTTAAACTTAGCAGATGCATGCTTTTCAATGAACATTCCGATGCTCTCCATTGATATACTAATTACTTTCACACTGAAGACCAGTTGCCTACTTCACAGCAGCAGCTGATTACACACTGCTCACAGACACAGAAAAACACACAGACAAAGTTTAAAACCTCATAGGGACTTGTAGTCCTAAAGAACTCCCTACTACCAACTGTCTGTACCCCGACACCTCAGATTCTATATTCACCTTGGTCCACTTTTAGAGCCAGAAATCTTCTTCACTTTCCCGTGGGTACAAAAAATATAATCTATATTTCTCCCACTTTCTCCTCAAAGACGTATGGATTCTCCTATAAATCTGCAGGGTACCTTAGTTAACCAAGGGTGATCAACCCTTTCTCGCTTGCAGAATTGCACAGCGAACAGGCCTAACAAATTCACAAATTTGCATTAACACTACAACAAACTTTAACACATACAATACACATATACCAGCCTAAAAAATCTCACCAGATCTGCGCGTCCCTCACTGATGAAATGTTTTCACAGAACTTTTAAGATCACTCCAGCAGGCTTCAGAATTCACGAACCAGCGACAATGTCCACCGCAGAGAGATACATTGAGTTATGATTTCTCTTGTAGAGTTGAGGACTCCTTAGCTTAGAGGAACTCAAGACAAAAATATATTAGGGTTATGGATTCTGTGTAGAACTTCTTTCCACACTCCTTCTAAAGCAAGGATTACATTTATTATAAGGAAAATAGAGATTCCAACATGAAAACACTATAAGAAAATATAGAATACACAACAAACAATGATACGTTACATGTCACCGTTCTCAAGATGCTATTCTGGCTGGGCTCCAATGGGCGAGAGACCAGCAGGAAGTGGCTTCAGACCTTTTAAACTGTGCTCGGGCACCCACCCACACACACCCACATGCCAGCCTATATAGGATTATAACCAATGCTGACAGACTTCCTTTCCTTGAGTCTGTCTCTAGGGTGCATGCCTGGATTGTCCACTAGAGACAGTATATGTCCATTTATCACTCACAGCTGACCCATCATCTTTAGTGGTCAGATGGTCCTTTTGATGTCAGGTAATCAGGAAATGTTAATTTGCACCTCCCCAGGAGATCTCATCTGGCTTTCTCTACCCCTACACCTCACACCGCAGGGGGTGTATGGATACTTCCTGGTAGGATATGGCTATACATTATGACTTCTTATTACCAACACCCCACTGGGTCAACTTGTGAATTCCAACTATGCCAGATGGCTTTCTTTACCACACAGTGATTCGACTACTTGTAAACTCCAACTCCGGCCTGTCATATCAGTGACACTCCAGAACTATGACATTAAACCATGTTGCCATTCAACAGGTGGGACAACAAAGCTCGGAGCCAAATGTACAGGAGGCTTACACAAGCGCTCCTTAAAGAAAGGTCTCTCTCGGAGTCTGGAGTCAATGAGAATGGCAAAGGTGATCAACCTCTCCAGCTCAGTAGGTATGTCTCGGGCTGCTATCTCATCTTTGATGTTATCTGACAGACCATGAGAAAAAGCAGCCATGAGAGCCTCATTGTTCCAAGCAACCTCTGCTGCCAGATTACGGAATTCAATGGCATAATTGGCAACTGTTCTCGTACCCTGCTTGATGGGCATGAGGCTTTTGGTAGCGGTAGTGGAGCGTGCGGGAACGTCAAATACCCTTTTAAAGGAGGCCGCAAACTCTGGGTAACTCTGGACAACAGGTTTTTGCATCTCCCATAGAGGGTCTGCCCAGGCCAAGGCTCTGTCAAAAAGCAAAGAACTCACAAAGCCTACTTTGCTTCTGTCCATGCGAAATGCCTGGGGCAGCATCTCAAATATATCCCAAACTGGTTGAGAAACCCTCTGCATTGAACTGGATCACCCCCAAATCGCTGGGGAAGCGGAGCGGAACCAGACATACCCCTTATATAAGATAAGGTAATATTTGAGGCGGGTGCCTGCACAGAGACTTGAGCATCAGCAGGAGTGGCCTGCAACACAGGTTGTGCTGGAAAAGCCACTGTAGGAGGAACCAGGTGAGCAGTGAGATTCAGGAGCGTCTGTAAAACTATGGCAAACTGATCCATGCGATGATCCTGCTCATCCAATCTAGAAAAAATATTACCAGCAAGTGGATTGTGTGCATCTTCTGAATTCCTGGCCTTCGCCTACTGTCGGGAACCACGAATCAGACCAAGACAGAAGTACAATAAAATCAAATTTTTTAATAAAAAGCTAAAATGATATAAACAGAGTAAATGTGGTCAAAACATAGCCAGGGTTCGGTAACCAGAGCGGATAGTCAGAGCAAGCCAGTGAAACAGGAATTCAGAGATCAGCAAGGTTAAACAAACAGCATGTTTAGGCGGCAAAAGGGGACCTACTCAATATTAGGTGGGTGGTCATAAAGTCATGGCTAATCAGTGTATGTTGCATGACTGAATAGTATGCTAGCTCTGTGAGCTCCTGATCAGGGTATATGTTCCTTATAATTATTACATTGTGTACTGAATTCAGTATGCTCACTTTTAGCTACAGGATTTGAAAATAAATTTGCATTATGCATATGAGATATGGTAATGAATATGCAAAATGCTGCACTTTTGCTAAAAAAAAAAAATATATAAAAATATATTTTTATAACTGTTTTAAAGTGGTTCTAAAGCCTAAACCTATTTTGCTAAAATCTGTTCCCTGCATTAAAGTGGATGTAAACCTGATTCATGAAATTTGAGCTGGGCACATATATCTTCAGTGTTTTCCTATCTCTCTCCAAAGCACTAAGTCCCATGTCTTCCTGCTGTTCCCTTGCTCTGTTATAAGCATGTTAACTTCTGACAAGTTTTTCACAATCAAGATAAAACCAGCCTGAAATTTGTGTCGAGGGAGGTTGAATGTATAAATAGATTAGCAAAGAGCTTGACTTGTCTCAGCACAGCTCTGCAAGTCTCTGCCTATGTGAAGTGGGGGTGTATGCCTTTCCTCAAATCAGCTGTCTTGGCTGTATGCCAATAATCCACTCCCAGTGCTGAACAGGAAGAGAAAATCTCTAACACGATTTGCATTTTCAAAAGAATATATAAAGATGAAGACAGCAGATATACAAATAAAACTTATGTAGGGAGTTTTTTCATCCCTGTGTATTTTCTGAGGCTGTTCACTTCACTGGGTATAAGTGAGGGTTTACATCCACTTTAAAGCGGTAGTAAACCCCCAAAGCTGTTTTTACCTACAGGTAAGCCTATAATAAGGCTTACCTGTAGGTAAAAAGAATATCTCCTAAACCTGCATGGTTTAGGAGATATTCGCCCTGCATGCAGCCGCTGACATTAGCGGCGCATGCGCTCTGACGATCCGGCCGAGGCGTCCTGCAACTCAGAGCTGGCTGCCGGAGCGAGCGCGCACTCACAGCGCCGGAGCCGCGTACCCGGAAGAAAGAAGAGGACCAACATGTCAGTGCCCTTAGCGCTGACCGACTCGGGCATCGGGGGCCTCGTTCTAAGGTAAGTATTTCATAATATGTTAGTATGCGATGCATACTAACATATTATGCTATTGTCTTGCAGGATTTTGTTTTATTTTCTTTTTTGGCAGCGGGTTTACTACCGCTTTAAGTTAAAAAATGTTTAATAATAATATTGTCCCAGCACCTCCCCCGCCTTATGCTTGCCTCAGCCCTCACTCGATCCAGTGCTGTGCACTTCTGTAGTGGCTCTCCCCGTTCTTATAGGCTTGCTGAGACAATGGGAGCCATTGGCTGCTGCCAGCCAAATCCTAAGATGAAGAAGCGAGAGGCAGAGCAGGGCGGGGCTGAGCTGTGCTGTCTGTGTCTTTAAATAAAGGCAGTGCAGCTTTGGATCGAACCCGTAGGTGTTCCACCATAGGAAGCTACTTCCTATGGTGGCAAACCAAGAAGAGGACGAGCCGGGAGAACCGGCAGGGGACCCCAGAAAAAGAGGATGGGGGCCGCTCTGTGTAATTCTATTGCACAGAGCAGATAAGAATGACATATTTGTTATTGAAAAAAAAACATTAAAGTGATATTAAAGGCTTGAAAAACAAACATGTCATACTTACCTGCCCTGTGCAGTGGTTTTGCACAGAGCAGCCCCAATCCTCCTCTTCTCAGGTGGTCCCCCGTTGATGCTCCTTACCTCTCCCTCCTGGCAAGTGCCCCCACAGCAAGCAGCTGACTATGGGGGCACCTGAGCAGGCTCATTTACGAGTCGCTGCTCTGCGTGTCCATTCATTGGTTACACCCCCTCTCTCTCCTCATTGGCTCACTACCTATGATTTACAACAGCAGGAACCAACAGCTGTCTCAGCCAATGAGATGGGATGAGCCGAGGCTCTCGTGCACATCGCTGGGTTGCATTGGGACTCAGATAAGTATTGCGGGGTTGGGGGGCTGCTGCACACAGAAGGTTTCTTAGCTTCATGCCTAGAATGCATGAAGGTAAAAAACCTTGAATCTTTAGAACCACTTTAAACTTTATAATCACTTCAAATTAGTACTAACGACTGTGAGTTTTTACCGTAATGCAATCTTTCATTATAGTAAAAAAATACCCCAGTCAGTTTAATTGCTGGGAGGAGAGAGCAGGGGCATGACTTGCTGGGCACTGTGTGCGCCTATGAATGCACACAGCGCCAGCCATGAACGCATATACATGGGCGTCTCCTTAACTAAAGCGATACCAGGCGGTGGGTGGCAGCGACCTTGCTGAGATGTAGAAATTAAATATTTTTTTAAAGAAAGAACCATCTCCTAAAACAGCGAATCTCCCCTTTATATTAAAAAAAAAACATAAAAAATTAGGGCTTAATATCACTTTGAAGTGGATTTAAATGCCCACAAAATGCTGACAGGTAGGATTTGATTTTTATTACAGAAGAGACCCTAGTGGTTTCTTCTGTAATAAACACTTCTCCCTCAGCATAAATTTACAGCACGGCTCTGTGCAGTGATGATGTGATTCCTGTGTATGTGTAGAAGTGAAGTCATCATGGCCCAGCCAACCAAGCAGCTGAGATGGAACCTGAAAAGAAAACCAGGAGAAGATAGCAGTGCACTGAGTCCAATAGCAATGCTGGCGGGGATCATTTGCCAAGTAATACATACATAGATCAAATTTTAGCAGGGACCAACCGAATTTCGATCCATGTATGGGGGGGCTGGTTGTACAACTGTCCTGTTGAGTGTTTCCCAAATGATCCATCTATAGCCAGTGTTCTATCAGAATGCTGCTACCCATCAGAAAATGCAACAGAAGTGACGTTCCGTCGTGGCCATTTTGGTACACCCACACTTGTCCATACATAGTAAGCCTACAGTCAGAAGGAGGCATGTGGACATCTTTTTACACCCACCGAAGTCTTCCTTTTCACAGTTATTTTTACCAGTAAACTCAGCTTATATAGTGAAACACAGTATTTTGAAATCTATCAGACTGATTTGATGTTGAATTTTAAAATCAGCGATGTTCTGTCAGATTAGAAAATCTGTGAGATCAGCAGGCTTGCCGATGCTTTCAAAATTCAACATCAAAACAGTCTGATAGATTTCAAAATACTGTATTTCACTATATAAGTTTGCTAATCTGACAGAACACCGAAAACTTCATTAAAACAGTTGGACAGATTTCAAAATACTGTAATTCAGGAGCGTTGCGAAGAAATGGGCGTGGGCTAAACTAAATGGTGGGCATGGCTTAAATGGGGCATGGCTCAAGGGGGTGCTGTTCGAGTCTGAGATGAACGAGGGATGGAGGAAGGAAGAAAGAAAGAGATAGGGAGGGAAGGAGAGAGAAGAGAAGGAAGGAAAGAAAGAAAGAAAGAGGGATGGTGGGAACCTTGAGTGTGTCACTTGCCGCTGTAGCCTGCCACCAGATGCCATCAGGTGTCCCTAGCAGAGTCCCTCCTTACATCAGGCATTCCCAGCAGAGTCCCTCCTTACATCAGGTGTCACAAGTGCAGTCCCTCCTTCCATCAGGTACCCCCAGCGGAGTCCCTTCTTCCATCAGGTGCCCCCAGCAGAGTCCCTCCTTCCATCAGGTGCCCCCCAGCGGAGTCCCTCCTTCCATCAGGTAATTGAATGTGTGTGTTCCGCACAGACGGACAACAATTTTACTCTTAGAGCTGCAGCTCCCACCGTAACTTCACCTAGGTGTAGTTAAAAATAGTATATTTTGTGGTGCATATTATATATCCTCATATAAACAAAAGCTCAATTACTATGCCCCACTTTATACATTAATGTTTCTCCGGGAATAATTGAAAATATTAAAACTTAAAATCAAATACTAATTTTCAAGGTATTTTCTGAAAAGTGCATGTATCAATTCCATAAAGTGCTCAAGTGTCATAAATAAATTACTGAATATATGTATAAATTAATCATATGAGAAAAATTACTAAATATACATTAACAGATATATGAGATAAAAAATGAATACATTTAAATAAAGATATTATGTGAGCAAATAACTGTGATCATCCTTGTTTTAACAAATATATAGAATAGCTGAAATATATATGTAAATATGTAAATTAATATATCTTATAATCCACCAGTGATGTGAACCATGCTCAACAGTCTTTTAAAAACTGTGGAAAACAACAGCATATCTTGGATAGTGGTGTATGGGTGACTATTCCACTTCAATCATGTGCCAGGTGAGTCCACTCCGTGCTCCCCAGTGGTTAGAAAACTCACCAGACAGCGGTCCCCACCAGCCTGGAGAGAATTGGAATTGAACAACAATGTCATTGTCAAACCAGCCGATAAAGGCGGCAGCCAAGTGGTTCAAAACAAAAAAGATTATCTAGATGGAGGCCCATTAACTCCTGTCTGATCGTAACACGTATACAACATTAAGGAGGGTCCCCCTTCCTGAGTTTCAAAATAAGCTTAAAATCCTAGTTAACGAGGCCTATGGAGATGGAGTCCTAGACAAGAAGGAGAGGCAATTTTTATTACCTGAAATTACTTTTACCATCTGCCTATGGTACACAAATCCTTAAATAAACCACCAGGGCATCCCATTGTAGCCATCACTAATAGCTTTCTTAGTGGTCTGTTGCAATATATAGACCACTTTCTGTAACCAATCGTTTGGAGACTTCCAGCCTTCATCAAGGACACGGGGCATGTTCTGGAAATCCTACACCAGTACAGATGGGAGGACCACTACTTCTGGGCCTCCCTGGATGTCAGCTCTCTGTACACATCAATCCCCCATGATGTAGGGATCGGAGCAATGCAGTACTTCTTATATAAAGATCTTACAATCAATTCCCAACCGGCACGTTTTGTAATCAAAGGCACTGAATTCTGCCTTAACCACTTGCTTACTGGGCACTTAAACCCCCCTCCTGCCCAGACCAATTTTAGGCTTTCAGCGCTGTTGCATTTTGATTGACAATTGCGCGGTTGTGCAACGTTGTACCCAAACAAAATTTTTATAATTTTTTTCCCACAAATAGAGCTTTCTTTTGGTGGTATTTGATCACCTCTGCGCTATAAACAAACAAAGAGCGACGATTTTGAAAAAAGAACAATATTTTTTACATTTTGCTATAATAAATATCCAAAAAAAAAAGTAAAAAAAAAATTATTCATCGGTTTTGGCCGATATATATTCTTCTACATCGCAAAATCGCAATCGGCGTTTATTAATTGGTTTGCGCAAAAGTTATCACGTCTACAAACTATAGGAATTGATTTATAGCGTTTTTATTATTATTTTTTTTTTTACTAGTAATGGCGGCGATTTGCGATTTTTATTGGGACTGCGATATTGGGGCGGACATGTCGGACATTTCTGACACTTTTTCGGGACCAATGACATTTATACAGCGATCAGAAATTTAAATGTCCACTGATTACTGCATAAATTGGAGTGTGTGTGCCCTCGCGCTACTATGTATCACTGTAAGATGAAATTTCTATAGGTTGCTGCTGTACCTATATATATAACAAAATATATACAGATATGTTTTAAGGGAGATGGTACTGCGCAGCCTATTATATGAATATCAAAAAGACGGGGATGTGCCTGCACTGTAGTGTAGGTAGTGCATGTGATGAACGAAATACCAAATGGTTAAAAATGGGTGTCAGTAGTCGTATTGCCCAGGATTGCTGAAAGATTTTATGAGGTGTGCTTAGAATATCCTGTACTTCCACATATAAATATCAATAAATTATTTCTCAAATAGTGCATGTGTCAACAACCAAATATCATTAAAACAACATAAGTAGGTAGATAAAGTGCTAGAGTGGTATGTCAGTGACCAGTGATACACAATATAGAATTATTTTTCAGTATTAAAATAGCAATAGAACATCTGTTAATACGGATATATAAAACCATAAACAGTGGTGTAATAAAGTGAAGGTGGATTAAAATGACAGTCTTTAAATAGATATTTCCTTTCAAAGTATAAGGTGCTATGTGATATTCGGTGACTGTGCTTCAGATTCAAATCAAATAACATTTGGTGCTCCACTCGTGCAGCGAGAGCTTCTTTGGGGGGGAAACCAGCACTTCTCCCCAAAGTCCTTCTCCTTATAGGTGCTCCCCTCCGGTATGTGCTCCCAGAACTCTCACCTCAATACAATGGGTTAAACGCCTTTATGTATAAATGGGATGGTGTCCTGGGGTGATCTCTGCTACTTCTCGTGTCCTGGGGTCACTCTCTCCTGCTCCTTGTTACTCTCTCACGTCTGACCGCCTGAATGATCCTCAGAGTATTCCTTTCCACTGTTACTCCATGGGGCTCAGTAGTGAGGGAAAAGAACAGAAGGGCTCCATAGTGTAGTAGGTAAAACACTCAAACAATCTGCTTACAACGAAACTCTAGAATCCTGACAGAGCTGCGGCATCCGACCGCCTCTATCTTTGCTTCCAGTAACGTGTAATCCAGCCTACGCGTTACGTCACGTCACGTGACTTCATCAGGGCTGCTGGATTGGTTGAGAATCACTTCATTTATATGAAAAAACCGGAAGTTCATTGGCGGCCATTTTGTTGGAGACCGCGTGTGACGCGGCGCGGCCATTTTGCGGTAGTCTAAAATTGTACCATGTCTGCTGACACCTGCTAGTGTGGGAGGGCCAAACTCCCGAGATGGTATTCCTATAGGATGGAACTCCCATATGCTGGGCGTGGACTCAATGACAAAAATCTTCCTATAATATGGAAAATTATCTAGATTAAATAATAATGTGCTTTCCAACAGACTATTGGATGGATTCTACCGATAGAATTCCCATGATATCCGGGGGGACAGTTCTAATATAGCGGATGAGGGATAACGATCGCCGATGGCTGAAGTGTATAAAGTGCCTGTACAGCGCTATAGAAAAAAGTTTTCAGTGCTGGAAGATTGACTTGCTTATGTCTTTAAGACTATGTGAGGCATAGCATTTATGATTGTGACAGAGGTGGGGACCACAGTATGTGGGCAAATTCTTTTGAGTGGAGCTGAAGTGCCTAAAAAGTGCTCAACAAAAAACATAAAAGGGGACAGAAAATAAAAATAACAGAAGTTTCCATTTGTAGTCTTGGTGTATAGTGGATGGGGGATAACGATCACCGATAGCCGAGGTGTATAGAGTGCCTATACAGCGCTATAGAGAAAAAAGT
The DNA here is from genome assembly GCA_018402905.1 of Glandirana rugosa. Lineage (NCBI taxonomy): Eukaryota > Metazoa > Chordata > Amphibia > Anura > Ranidae > Glandirana > Glandirana rugosa. The sequence continues at coordinate 669,060 of BLSH010325916.1, read as the reverse complement.
TTACAGTGCTAAGGAATTAACTAAATTGTATCTGTAGGACTGTGTGGAGAGAAGCACTGCTGTTTGTGGCGGAAGTAGGGACTTCAGTATGTGGGCATATTATTTTGAGTGGCGCTGAAGTGCCTAAAAAGCGCTCAAGTAAAACCATTAAAAAGGGCCAAAAATAAAAGAAGTTTTCATTTGTGGTTGTGATATATACCACTGCTAGGTAAATGAAGTCCATTACAACAAACTATGTAGAAAGGGGGATCATTTAAAAAGAGGCGAGAGACAGTGTGGATGATATTTTGGATAAAATATTAAAACTAGGTGTTTCCAACCGCATAGAGGATATAAGATGCACTAAAAAATACACTAAAAATTACCAGATCTTACTGGATGTAAAGTTAGAGGTTCACAAAGAATTAAGAGACTGTAAGAAAACCATCATAAAGGACTGACGTTAAAAATTACTTAAAAAACAGTTCAGATCGAATTCAACATTCATGCCTCTAGGGGTGAGTGTTTTTAAGATATAGATCCATCTTGATTCCTTTTGGCTTATAGTTCTGATCTTATGGTCACCCCTCCACGGTTTCTTATATTTCTCTATGCCCCAAAACTGTAGATGTGATGGATCTCTATTGTGTGCTTTTAAGAAGTGTTTAGACACACTATGTTTGGGGAAACCTTTAATTATATTCTGTATATGTTCTTTTACTCAAGTTTTTAAGGCTCTTTTTGTTCTACCTACGTATTGTAGTTTGCATGAACACTGTAGGATATATACGACCCCTTCTGTGTTGCACCCAATAAAGTCTTTAATTTGAAACGTTTGACCTGTAGTGGTGGCTTGGAACTCCGTTTTTCTTTGTTTTTGAGAATGGGTGCATGCAAAGCAGTGTCTACATGGGTAAAATCCAGTGCCATTGAAGAAAGTAAACATATTTCTGGGTGGAGGTATTACCACATTTTTGACTAATTTGTCTCTAATTGTAGGAGCCCGCTTGTAGACAAATTTTGGTTTATCTGGTAAAATGGTATTCAGATGTTTGTCTGCTTTTAAAATGTGCCAGTGTTTGTTCACTAGTTTCTCAACTTCTTTATACTGGACGTTAAAGTCCAGTATGAGGGTAGGTGCTTCTGCATGTGTGTTTCGTCGTGTCGTGTCTAGTAACATCTGGCTTCTGTCCTTTTTGTTCACATTTTCGATTTGATTCCTCAGGGAACCCTCCAGATATCCTTTATTTATGAACCTTTCCTTTAGAACATTGGCTTGGGTGATAAAGTCTTCCTCTGTAGTGCAGTTCATTTTTATTCTGATGAGTTGCCCTTTAGGGATGTTGTATAGCCATGGCTTGAAATGCCAGCTTTTTGTTGAAAGGTAACTGTTTCTGTCTACATTTTTAAAGTGCGTTTTGGTCAGTATCTTGTCCTCCTCTATCCTGATGTTGAGATCCAAAAAATCGATTTGTTCATTGTGTATGGTCCACTGCAGCTTTATATTTCTGTCATTGCTGTTCAGTTGATTCAGAAAGATATCTAGCGTTGTTCTGTCTCCATTCCATATTATTATGAGATCATCAATGTATCTTTTGTATAATGCTTATTCTGACTCCTAACTGTTGTAATGGCGACTTATCCCTTGTTGAGACCTCTATGCCTGGCCTGTATAAGCAGATATGATCACCGCAGACAGTTCTTATCAGATAGTGACTCACCAATTACCGATTTCTTCCATGAGCGTTTATTCATTGGAATAGCAGGTACAGCATACAACAAATGTGACAGATGGTCGAAAGATGGTAACTGCAGGTCAAAACATAGTAATGTGTCCTAACATGTCCTCTGTTCTAGCATGTAGCCATATTCTTTACCTCATGAGAGAGAGGACACAGGAAGAGGAACTAGAATAGTAGAGTGCACCAGGAACCGGAAGTTACAGAGTAGAGTGAACTAGGAAGAGGAAATAGCTCACAGAGGATGGGAGGTACACACTTAGAAAATACAATAGAAAGGTGTAATATCCAAAAGAACCACAAGATGGCATTGTAATAACCAACTATAAAAACATTACTATAGCTGCATATTTATGTTACATGCAAATCATGTGACAGAACAATGCTAGTTCCACAGGCGTATCACGATAGATTGTTTCCTCTTCCCACTGTGCCATGAATGCGTTGGCTACACTGGGTGCAAATTTTGCCCCCATAGCCACTCCTGTCAGCTGTTTGTAATATTTTTGATCATGCCAAAAATAGTTATTTTTCAGACAGAAATCTATACATTTGATAAGAAATTTTCTTTGAGGACATTTCAGAGGACTGAATTTCTTTAGAACCCATTTTGTTGACTCACAAGCCTGATGGTGTTTAATTATCGTGTAGAGGGATGAGACGTCTGCCGTTCCGTGCATAAATGTCATTGGCAGGGAAGGGGTTAACCTGCAGGGGACAGTGAAGGGGTTAACTGTGTTCCCTGTATGTGTTCTAACTGTGTGGGGGCGGGGCTGGCCGGGACATAACAGATCTAACTGATCCCAGTGACATGGATCAGTACATCTGTCATGTCCCCTTCACAGAATGGAGAACCGCCGAGTTTACATTGGCGGTTCCCCTTTCTGCAGCTCTGACAGGCGATCGCGGGTCACGAGCGGACATCGCCCATGCAGCGTGCGGCGGCCATGCGCTGCCACCACCTGTGAGTGCGCGCCGGGAGCGCGCACAATGGCAGACGTCCATGGACATCCACCCCGCAATTGAGATCCACGCTGTAGCCGTCTTTCGGCTATAGCGTGGATCTGAAGGGGTTAAACATAATTATTTTACCTTCCTGGACCAGTTTTATCTTCAGTAACAAGGCACAGCAATGAGAGCTAACTTTGCCCCATGTTATGCCAATATCGCCATGGCATACTGGGAAGAACACCCCATTTGGAACAACAATCCGTTTGCTCGACATCTGGTTTATTATGGTTGTTACATTGATGATATTCCAATCATCTGGAGTGGGACAATCAATAAATTTGAGGCCTTCACTGCCCATTGTAATAACAGCAAGCTGGACCTAAGTTTAACCCATGTAATTGACTAAACCAAATTAACATTCTTGGATCTGGATCTCATGAAAATCATACCATCATCTCTTCCAACCACTGCAAACCGACGGCGGTAAACCCTATCTACACTACACCATCTGTCACCATCCATCATGGAGAAAAAAATATTCCAGGGGGCCAATCCAGATGCCTGAGACACAACTGTACAAAACAGGAGGATTATGAGGATCAGGGGAGATCGCTAAGCAAAAAAATTCTGAAAAAAGGATTCCCAGAACCCCTAGTAGAGGATGCTTTCCAAAAACATAAAAGTCAGGAGACAAGTCTGATTCCCTCTAATAATCAAGAACAAAATGGAATCAGATTTATTACAGGCTATAACGATCAATATAGAAAGATCTCGCAGGTTATCCGTAACCACTGGAAGATTTTACATCTAGACCCGAAACTAAAATGAGTGTTACCAGATGTCCCCCAGATCACCTTCAGAAGAGCCAAAACCCTCACAAATATTTTGGCTCCAATCAAGCTCAAGCAGGAAGGCAACACTCGATCGAATGACATTTGGTCATTCTTTGACACCAGGACGGGGATCTTCCAATGTCGGAAGAGAGCCTGCCTAACCTGTCAGTTTATACAACATGGCAAGTGCAGCGTAACTGATTCCAAGGGCCAAGAATTCCACATCAGACAGTTCATCACGTGTTCCTCAGATTTCGTCATCTACGTCCTGAGATGTGCATGCAATTTATTTTATGTAGGCTGAACAATACGCCCTCTCCGAAAGAGAATAGGAAGACATAGAAGGCTCATACACAAGGGTGATGATCAACATAGCGTACCCCGCCATTGTTTAACTCACCATAACCACGACATTAAATGCTTGGAGGTCATGGTTATTGAAAAAATTACAGACAGGTCTCATTTAAAAAGAAGCTTTTTGGATCTTCAAATGAAATACTTTATTGCCTCATGGCCTAAATGAAGAAATGGAGACCAATCACCTAGTCTAATTATGGAAGCCGATTTTTTTTATCAATTTTCATGCGTTGTGGTTTTGTTTTGTTTTTTTGCATACAGAGGTTTATTGCATATACAGCTCAAGTTTTAAATGTATTTTATTCTTAATTTTTTCCAATTTGTTTTTTCAAAATGTTTTTATGGTTATTTATGAAGTACCCCTATGGGACAGTCCTCATGCACCCCCCGGTCCGTCAATATATAGGTCCAATCACTAACTATACATAATTAGAAGTCCATTAGAGTCCCAGCGTGTCACCGGGAGATGTTCTTATTGCTACTTCCGGGGTCACCAAAACCTAAAGGGTTAACAATTAACAAGTAAATATAAATCACTCCCCTTCCTTGCCTGTCACAGGACTTGACAAAGTGCCGTAGCACGAAACATGTCGTCACTGTGACAGGCTATCTCATTGAGCGACCCCAGCAGTCAGTGCAGGTCTAAGGCAATCGCAGTGCACACCCCTCCACGAGCCGACAGCCTCACTCCCGCCCAAGTCATCACAGCGGGACCAGCCGTGGCGATGAGAAGCGGAGAGAAGCTCACCTCCCGCAGAGTGAGAAACAACCATCGGGTCTGCAACCATCGGGTCTGCATCGCAAGGCAGGTGGAATCCACTCTCCCTTCCCCCTTGGACGGCGCATGGTGACCTCTTTGATCTCTCCCTGACAGGTACCTACCCACAGGATCAGTGAGTGGCGGCTTTGTTTTCACTTCGTGACAGGGTGCCTGACGTGACGGGGCTAGTGCTGATGTTGACACTGAAAGCTCCATAGGAGCGCAGCTCATTATTCCTCTTTGTTACTGTTCTAACCCCAATTTAACTTCAACCATTTTCACCCACATTTGGACTTTTTTCAGATGAGGCTTTTTGGTAATTGGTGATCTTATCATTTCCATTGTTTTTAACTGTTACTGTAAATGTGAACATTTTTTCCAATGATGAAGCCTCACTGTGTCCTTGGACAATCCTTAGCGCTTGATTATTGCTGCTCCCAGTGGAGTGCCTCCTTACATCACAGGTGCCCCTAGCGGAGTGCCTCCTTACATCACAGGTGCCCCTAGCGGAGTGCCTCCTTACATGACAGGTGCCCCCAGTGGAGTGTCCCTCCTTACATCACAGGTGCCCCCAGCGGAGTGTCCCTCCTTACATCACAGGTGCCCCCAGCGGAGTGTCTCTCCTTACATCACAGGTGCCCCCAGCGGAGTGTCCCTCCTTACATCACAGGTGCCCCCAGCGGAGTGTCCCTCCTTACATCACAGGTGCCCCCAGCGGAGTGTCCCTCCTTACATCACAGGTGCCCCCAGCAGAGTGTCCCTCCTTACATCATAGGTGCCCCCAGCGGAGTGTCCATTCTTACATCACAGGTGCCCCCAGCGGAGTGTCCATTCTTACATCACAGGTGCCCCCAGCGGAGTGCCTCCTTACATCACTGGTGCCCCCAGCGGAATGCCTCCTTACATCACTGGTGCCCCCAGCGGATTGTCCCTCCTTACATTACAGGAAGAGAGAGGTGATGTGGGGGGCAGTGAGAGATGATGTCATCTCTGCTTGCCCGCCCCGCTTGCTTGCTTCTTATCCGCAGCCTGCTCGCAGCTCCATTATGCTCTATGGCTCTATCAAGCCGCTCGCTAGTGGCTCTCATGCAGCCCGCTTACTGTTAGGCTCCATTTACATGGGACGCTATTGCAACCTCACCTGAACTTTTTTTTATGACAGCTAGAAGCCGGCGTCTAAAATGGCTGTTTTGCTGGGTTTTGCATGACGCGTTTAGCCGTGTTTGCATCTAAAAGCGTTTTTAAAGAAAAACTTTTTTTTTTTTTTTAATGGAAATGCCTGTAAACGAAACAGTACTGGACCGAGTTACCGCATTTAGCGGTGCTTACAAGCTGTTTGGCGTTTCCAATGCTTCTGAACTGGCGTCTGAACCGATTTCTTTGCATTCCAAAAAAAGCCTTTAAACTCCACTGCCTGAAAACGACCTTAAACGACCCTGTGTACATGTACTGATAAGATAACATAGAGAAGAGTTCAGGGGCAGCTGAAAAAAACACCCTAATGCCTCAAAACGTCTGTTTACTAGCAGCATTGTAAATGGGGCCCCGGCGGTAAGACACTCAGGGCTTTGGACATTACATTCGAGGCTGCAGCCTCAATAGCCACACCCTGGCGAAGCCCCTGCTGTAATTCACTATATAAGCTCAGTTTACTAGTAAAAATAACTGTGAAATGCAAGACTTTGGTGGGTGTACAAAGATGTCTGCTTTCTGACTGTAGGCTTACTGCGGACGAGTGCGGGTGTACCAAGATGGCTGCAACAAAACGTCACTTCGGTTTCGTTTTCTGAATGGGTATCGGTATTCTGATAGAATACCGGTAGCACTGATCAGTATATTCTGACAGCGAGGAGGTCTTCCCGCCATCAGAACACAATAGAGCAGCGGGAGTGATTCCCCATACATCGAATGTGTGGATAAGGGAATCGGGTCATTTATTGTTTTTGTTCCATCCCGGTGGTTGAGTACAAAAAATGAGCAAGAGAAAAAGAACAGAACAAACAAAATAATGTCTCAAAAACAAAATCAAGCAAGAAAAAGAAAAACAATCCATTTTCAAGACTGTCTGATTAGGCAAGGCATTGTTAATTGGGTTTATGGTAAAAACCTAAGATGTATATATCGGATGCAGTCCAAAAAATAGGAATATCTTATCAGAAAAAAAAATAGTACTTCAATGAAATGTTTGGCTGAGGTTTTGCCATAATGTGCCTGGGCAGAGATAGCGATTATGTTTCTTGGCAGAAAATACAAACAAAAAGTTTTGTTTCTAAGATCCTGCATCTGTCTGTCCATTTCATCTTCTTCTATCTGTCCTACTGTTTTATAGAGTGGATCTCTGCATTAGACAAGTAGTAACATTAAGCATTCAGCAAAGGAGGGGAGGGGCAAACAGGACATAGCAGCTCTTGAATTTCCTGTCTCTGAAGTTGTAACACAGAAAAAAAAAATCACTTGAGATGTTGAGAGGAAACTGTAAGACGTCTGCACACAATCACCAAGGGAAGCCTGAAACTTCTTTGGTGTCAGGAGTATTGTTATCTGTGGTTAGAGGTATGGCGATATTTTTATATTATGTGCTCTGGGTAAATGGCTCTCTCTCTTTTTTCCCCTTTCACTTTTCTGTTTCCCACTTCAGTATTACTTTATGAACTTGGGTCCCCTTCCATGTTGTCAGAACTCAGGAAGATTCCATGTGAAATGTATCTTTTTACAGAGTTCCCAATCAGCCCTCTCCTTTTCGCTCCATCTGTGTATATTTGTTATTGATTTATGTGTCTGATTCATATGTCGTTTTGTATGTTTACATATTTACATATTGCTTGCAGCCTTGTTAAAAAAAAGAAAAGCAAATGTTGGTATGCTTTCTTTTTTTTTTTTTTGCTGCAAGCAGCATCACAGTTTTATGGTTCACATATGCTTCCCAATTGCGATCCTTTTTTTTTTTTAATATTTGAGACGTGCACTTTGTGTGTGCTGATTCACTATTTCAGTATGTCTCGATCTAGATTTTGCAGTCTTTTTCACTCAAGGAAATTTAGATATCACTGGAAAAACCCGCATGGACAAAATAAAACACGTTTCAAAAAAATGTAAACTATATTTGTGCTCCAATACATAATTTCTGTACCAGTGTGGAGCCTTTGTCATTTGTATATCAGTAGAACCCAGAGTGTAGACTGAAATATAATAAAATGTATATAAATGAATCAAATTGAAGCAGCTGAAAAGATTGTTTTACTAATCTAATTTACTGCTATTTTTTTTTTTTTTTTTTTTTTTAAAGGTGGTCATGTTAGGAAATCTTCCTTATCCAAAAAAAAAATAACTTATGTCCATGAGCTCTACTTACTATGACATTTACTTGTAAACCTTTTCCCCGATTGCAAAAAAATGCATTTTTGGTAAAAAAGTGTATTAATATGTAGCGACTTGTGTCAACACACATTAACCCATTTTAAACCATCTGAGTACTTATTTACACAGGTTAATAGAGTTTATTGCCAGTGTATTCATTGTAAAACTACACAAGTGACTGTGTATAGCAGTGGTTCTCAACTCCTGCTCTCAGGACCCACCAACAGGCCAGATTTTCAGTATTACCTTAGGGAGATGCAGACTAGAATACTGCAATCACTGAGCAGCAAATGATATCACCTGTAATACATTTCAGTTATCCTGCAAACCTGGCCTGTTAGTGGGTCCCGAGGACAGGAGTTGAGAACCACTGGTGTATAGGTACAAATTTTTCTAGTTAAAATGTTTGTAAAAATCAGGAACTGCTTAGAAATATATTTGTTTGAGCAAAAAACAGAATGGCGTGGTGATTTTATAATAACTTTCACAGGTTAATGCTAGGTTTATATTACTGCAGTTTGAGAACACGTGCAAATCGCATGTGTTCCCGACTTGCAGGTAAAGTGCTGCTCTTTAGCAGACGCACAGGGATGCCGTTAATTTTTATTTTCTGTAGGGTTAGAGATCGCGCTGGACTGACCGTGAGTCGATGGTTAGGTGATGGTAGTGGTAGGTTGGAAAAGTTCTCTTCCGATGCTTTCTGCCCCACTACAGCTTGAAGAAGATGGTGAGCCCTTTTTGATGGCCTGGGCTGCTGCCTTTGAGTACGGCCTTAAAGGTTGTTTCTGCATGTACTAGAGGGGGTAGGAAGGGAGGCAGCGCCCAATATCCAATGAACTACACAGAGGGTATAATTTTTAATCTTGTAATTTTGTAATCGTTTAATGAAAGTAAACAAAATGGTCAAGCCAACGCGTTTCGGGGGAAGAGACTTTCTCTTCCTCAGGGCTGCTACTGTTTGTAGATGGTGAGTGGCGAAAATCCTATACGGGACTCTCTTCCCCCAAAACGCGCTGGCTTGACCATTTTTAGAACTTTCATTAAACGATTACAAATTATACACTCTGTGCATTTCATTGGATATTGGGTGCTCCCTCCTTTCCTACCCCCGTTAATTCTTATTGGCAGTCCTACGCATTGACAAATGCAGTACATTTTCGTGCACGCCAAACTGCATAGTTCCGCACAATTAAAAAAAAAAAAAAAGGGTAGTTGGGAACTTCTTTTCTTACGTTTCTGCAGATAGGGCAGCCCATTGAAATGAATAGGCTGCCCTACACAGAGAACGCAGCTACAGAAATGTGAACCAAGCCAATCACCAGAAGGTAACTTGGTCATAGTGCACAGAGTTTTCACATCGGCAGATTATTGAAGCAGTTTGACAGGCAAGAAATGTAAGCTGCGTTTTTTATCAACCCCCTTAAAGCGGAACTTCACTCTCTCAATCAACATTGACTATTTTTAATCCTTATGCTGCTAGCATTAGTAAATGGATAAGAATGTATCATATTTGCTTGTGTTAAACTTTTTTTTTTACATTACTTCAGTTACTTCCTGGTTGCCATGCTTAGGCAAATGATGTCATACATCCAGGCTCGGATTGGCCTTAGGGCACACCGAGCATGCGCACGGTGGGCCGTGACCTCCAGGCCTGACTCGCCGCCGGGCCCTGATTCACCGCCCTTCTAATCCACCGCTGGCCTCTCTCCGAGGCCGACTCTCCGGAGAGGGCCACAGGCACGCCTTTCTGGCCGGGTCCCCACCACCCACTCCCAAGGCAGCTGAGCTGGGCTGCTCCGTGGGACGGCGCCGCTCATCCGGCCTCGCCACAGCCAGTTCAGTGGCCGTCAGTTCAGGAAGGGGGCTGGAATGAAGGGGGTCAGGTGACAATGAAGGGGGAGGAGGAGCTGCATACATGAGTCCCCTTCTGCCTGATGTCGGACCAGGGCACCTGGACAACAAAAAACGTAAGTGATGTCTGGGGCTGTCTCTTTGCTGGTCTGGGGCTGTCTCTTTGCTGGTCTGGGGCTGTCTCTTTGCTGGTCTGGGGCTGTCTCTTTGCTGGACTGGGTATTGTCTCTTTGCTGGACTGGGTATTGTCTCTTTGCTGGACTGGGTATTGTCTCTTTGCTGGACTGGGTATTGTCTCTTTGCTGGACTGGGTATTGTCTCTTTGCTGGACTGGGTATTGTCTCTTTGCTGGTCTGGGGCTGTCTCTTTGCTGGTCTGGGGCTGTCTCTTTGCAGGTCTGGGGCTGTCTCTTTGCAGGTCTGGGGCTGTCTCTTTGCAGGTCTGGGGCTGTCTCTTTGCAGGTAATGGGGCTGTCTCTTTGCAGGTAATGGGGCTGTCTCTTTGTTGGTAATGGGGCTGTCACTTTGCTGGTAATGGGGCTGTCACTTTGCTGGTAATGGGGCTGTCACTTTGCTGGTAATGGGGCTGTCACTTTGCTGGTAATGGGGCTGTCTCTTTGCTGGTAATGGGGCTGTCTCTTTGCAGGCCTGAGGGTGTCTCTTTGCAGGTCTGATGCTCTTTGCTGGACTGGGTGCAGGGCCGTCTTTCTGAGCGGGCACACCTGGGCACAGCCCAGGGGCCCCAAGTGCTCATGGGGCCCCATCAGAGTCCGCTTCAATCTAGGAGAATGCAGTAAGGACGCCCGACAATTCTTCTTATCTGCAGCTTCCCGGAGGGCGGCGGCAATGAGATGAGAAGAGCCGCTCTGTCCTGTCAATGATACTCAGAGGAGGAGGAGCGGCGATGCTACAAACAGCACACAGGCTGAAGCCGCTCCTCCTCCTCTGAGTTTCATTCACAGGACAGAGCGGCTCTTCTCATCTCACAGCCACCGCCCTCCGGGAAGCTGCCTTGTGGTCTCCGCAGTACAGAGGTTAGGGGAGGGAAACAGAGCACAGTGTTCCTCCCTCCCCCTCCCTTCTGTACTGCAAAGAATTATGGGAGATGTAGTCCAGGGGAAGGCGGGATTGCCTTGAAGATGCATGGACACTTGGACAGAATATAATGGCCACAACAAGGAGGTGAGGCTGTCTCTTTGCAGATCTGGGCTGTCTCTTTGCAGGTCTGGGCTGTCTCTTTGCAGGTCTGGGCTGTCTCTTTGCAGGTCTGGGCTGTCTCTTTGCAGGTCTGGGCTGTCTCTTTGCAGGTCTGGGGCTGTCTATTTGCAGGTCTGGGCTGTCTCTTTGCAGGTCTGGGCTGTCTTTGCAGGTCTGGAGCTGTCTATTTGCAGGTCTGGAGCTGTCTATTTGCAGGTCTGGAGCTGTCTATTTTCAGGTCTGGAGCTGTCTTTTTGCAGGTCTGGAGCTGTCTATTTGCAGGTCTGGGCTGTCTCTTGGCAGGTCTGGGCTGTCTATTTGCAGGTCTGGAGCTGTCTATTTGCAGGTCTGGGCTGTCTCTTTGCAGGTCTGTTCTCTGTCGGGTCTGGACGTTTCTCTGTCGGGTCTGGACGTTT
>BLSH010325916.1:612535-645361 GCA_018402905.1 Glandirana rugosa | reverse complement strand
CCCCCCCCCCCCCCCCCCCCGACGCCCTCACGCTTCACCACTTGGTGCCTGCTGCTGACTCCCCCTGGACAAAAAATAATCTACGGCCCTGGGAATACCACTTACCTGCTCCCATTGAAATAACTGTTGCTAACTTCCTTATTTCTCCTAAAGCTGTTTTTTTTTTCTGTCAGCTGCCTTGTCAGCTGCCTATCAGGAGCTGTACGTCACCCGACCATGACCCTCTCCAACTTTAAAAAAAAAAAAAAAAAGAATGAAATAGTAAGGATCATCGTCCACGTAAGGCTGGTATGTTTATGTATTTCAGCCATGTATGCCATGTTCAGCCATGAACGCCAGAAGAAGGCCAAGTGGACATCAAGCCAACATAGAGCAACATATAAAAGCCCAAACCAGCAGACCATCCAGATCAGGATATCCTGCAAGCGGCAAGGGTGCATCTGTGGAAAGTCACAATGCTTCATGTTCATCAATTCTCAAATCCCTGAAAATGCTGAGCATGCGGGGCCATCCCATTGCCAACTGAATTTGTCTGCAAAAGTTGCTTTGGGCTACGTTTCCACTGGTACAACTTACCATACGGGTCGCATGACAGATCACAGCCCATTGTGCTTAGTGGCAGTCGTTCCCATATATGCAACTTTGAAGGTCAGCAACATTGGGAAGACTCCTGCATGGCTGTGTTCTATCCTTTGATGCGACTTAGGTCCAGAGGGTGTAAAGTTGGATCGGGGCTGCACTCAAAGTCGCATCGAGGATGCACTCCACATGTGACTGTGGGTGTCGCAATAGTGGAAACCGAGGCTTAGACTCTATCCAGCAAACCGAGTCAGAGGGTTAACAGGTAACCAACCTGCTCAAAAGTTGTGCAAAGGTTGCATATCAGGATGAGCAACAGCAGTCCCAGTGCAGCAATTGGCTCAACCTCCTCCAGAGAAGTTAACTCTTCCTCCTGGCAGGCAATGGCAAGGGGCATCCTCATCTGGTGGCAGGCAATGGCAAGTGGCATCTTCATCTAGTGGCAGGCAGTGTGGCAAGTGACAATCTGCATCTGGTGGCGGGCAGCGTGGCAAGTGACATCCTCATATGGTGGCAGGCAGCGTGGCAAGTGACAATCTGCATCTGGTGGCAGGCAGCGTGGCAAGTGACAATCTGCATCTGGTGGCAGGCAGCATGGCAAGTGACAATCTGCATCTGGTGGCAGGCAGCGTGGCAAGTGACAATCTGCATCTGGTGGCAGGCAGCGTGGCAAGTGACATCCTTATCTGGTAGCAGGTGACGTGGTAAGCGACACGTTCAGGGCTCCCACTGATTCTGCATTATGGTGAGTTGAATGATATTTAATTTTATATTCCAATGTAATAATAGAAATGTGCTTCAATCATCCTGACACCATAACAACCATGGTGCTGGGATGATTGAAGCGCTACCAGCCATTGCCCACGAAAAATCGCTTACCAAATGGCGGCCAAACGCCTGGAAGCCAGGAATTGCCTTATCTGTATCCAAAGCCCGGGCATGGACCGAAGACAGGGAAACAGCGATTTGGCAAATGTCCCTAGAGAAAATATAGGAAAGGCTTTGGGCAAATTATAGCTCTCAGCAGACTTCAATGGTGAGACGGCAATGGATACATTTCAATAATTCGCTGGATTAATGTCACTTGTAATAGCAATACAGGAATTGTGGTTAGAACTACGGGCAGCTGACACTGCGTCAGAACACAAATGGTGTAAGGCTCTGTTTACACTGCTGCGAGTTGCTGTGCGACTTGTCACATGTGAAATCATATGCCAAGTGAAAATATATGTATTTTAATGGTCCCCTTTCTAATTGGTGTGACTCAAGTCGCAGCGACTCCAAAAAAAGTTTTTTTACACTACTTTGTTCCAACTTTTGATTCAACTTTGATCCAGAGTGTGTAAAGTTGGGTCAGAGCTGCACTCAGGGTCGCATCAGAGTCGCACTTCAAATTGTGCGTCTTTGGGGTCGCAATAGTGGAAACGTAGCCTAAATACTTTGATGGTAAAAAATTCTTTGAAGAAAGGTTACAAAAAACTGTTTCTGTCACAGGAAAAAGTCAGACTTGATCTCCCAGAACAACAGAATTAGAAATACCTGGCATTTCAGGAATGCTTACCCCCGCACGCACCCATACTGTAACTGTTACAGACGTACCTGGGTTTTTCAACCAAATAGGTCCTTCTACAATGCCTCCCCTTCGGACCTTGCACTTCTTTCAGTGCCCTCACAGGAGCTTGGATCACTATCCAAGCTTCTCTATGACAACTGGGTCGCTGTCCTTATCACGTAATGAGATGATATCCTCCTCTTATCAAAAGATTCAGCTCAGCTAATGGAAAATTGGTGGAGGCTGTGGCCTACACTATCAAGATACGGCTGGATGGTAAATCATCAAAGGAGTCCTATTTTCTCCAGCTTAGATGCCTTATTTAATACTGCAAATGGGACAGTGTCCCTACCATCTCAGAAGCTGTGGGCGATCAATCAGAAAATAAGGAGAGTGAGGACATGGTCCTACCTAAAAACCTTGAGCTAACTTCACTTAATAGGGCTTTTGTCTACCTGTATCCAGATGGTCCCATGGATACATGGATACCTCAGGCACCGTTTATCTAGAATTCCTGAAGCAATTGAGCAAACCATCTATCCCAGTCCATATATCAAACAAGTTTAATGCACAGGGGTCTGCACTAGTGGACAAACAGTGAGATGCTTGTAAAGCCACATCCATTAAGGCATGTCTTCTGGACCACAGTTACCACAGCCAATGCCAATGCAATAGGCTAGGAGGCACATTGCAGCCAGACGTTGGTTCAATAGAGATGGGCGTTTAATATGGCAGACATCATCGCAAATATCCTGGAAATCCAGATGGCTTATCTTGTATTGGCGGCGTTGCTCTCCCAGATCAAGGACAAATCAGTTCTGATTTGCATAGACAATGGAGCCGCAATATATTACATACATCACCAAGACGGAGCCCACAACAGTTCCTGAAGGAAGTGGAACCAATCTTCATTTGGGCAGAGGGGAATCTGAAGAACCTAAGAGTAGTCTATCTTCCAGCCAACTTAGAACACAGAGGCCAATCACCTATCCCAAGGATTCTCGGATCCCAACTAATAGTCCCTACAACTGAAGTTATTCGTTTGGATTGTGGGCCAGTGGGTTTTTTCCCGAACTGCATCCTTTTGCTACAGCAAGCAATACCAAGCTGCGGAGGTTTATTTCACATGTACCTCACCCTTGGGCAGAAGCAATAAATACCCTGCCAAGTCCTTGGGCCTCCTCTGGCCTCCTACCCTGAAAATTCTCTGGAGACTTGCAATATCAACAATAACGGTTATAACAGCCCTGCCATATTTGCAGGAAGGTCCATGATTCCCTAGGGCCTCCGGTAAATATTCCTCTGATACCCTTTCTTCTGGCTCAAGGCATCACACCCATCAGCTTTCTCATCTGTAGAAAGTAGCACACAAACTAACCAGGCCGGCATTTGCCTATGTCGAATCCTTCTCTCAAATTAATCTTTTATTATATATCATCCCACCCAATCCAGCTAGTTATTTTGTCACAGGTATGCTGCCATGGAGGCATAAGGAAAACAGAAAATTGTATCATACTTGCTGTAGTTTTCTTTTCGTGGTGCCTATCCATGGCAGCATACAATCCCACCCTCGGTATGCTATATTGCGTAGAATGCTGGGAGGACACTAGCCCTATTCTTTTATAATATTCACTAGTCCTGAGGGACTTGTCACAGGTATGCTGCCATGGATAGGCACCAGGAAAAGAAAATTACGGTAAGTATGATACAATTTTCTGTGTTTTTGTTCTCCAGATGCTGAGCACCTTTAAAGTGATTGTTAACGATCGCCTTGTAAAACAATCAATTCAGTTTAACCCCTTCATGCCTAAACCTTTTTCTGACACTTGTTGCTTACAATCAGTATTTTTTGCTAGAAAATGACTTAGAACCACAAAACATTTATTTAGAGATATATATATATAAAAAAATTTTTTCCTTTTTTTACGGAGACCCTAGAGAATAAAATGGCGATCGTTGCAATATATTATGTCACACTATATTTGCGCAGCGGTCTTTCAAATTCAATCTTGTTAGAGGAAATACACTTTTTCATGAATTAAAAAAAATATTAAAGGTTAGCCCATTTTTTTTGTATAATGTGAAAGATGATGTTACGCCAAGTAAATAAATACCGAACATGTCATGCTTTAAAATTGCGCACACTCGTGGAATGGCAACAAACTACGGTACTTAAAAATCTCCATAGGTGACGCTTTAAAATTTTTTTAACGGTAACCAGTTTAGAGTTATAGAGGAAGTCTAGTGCTAGAATTATTTCTCTTGCTCTAATGATCGCAGCGATATCTTACATGTGTGGTTTGAACACTGTTTACATTTGCAGGCGTGACTTGCGTATGCGTTCGCTTCTGGGGTGCTTTTTAAAAAATATATACCGGTATATATTTATTTATTTTTTACACCATCCCTTTTAATTTTTCTTTTCTTTTATCACTTTTATTGCTATCACAAGGAATGTAAACATGATAGTCAGTGACAGGTTATAGAAGACCCCTTCTTTGCACTTAAAAGCATTCAAACCGCCAAGTTTGGCTGTTTTAAATACTGTCTTTTTTTTTTTTTTTTAAATCTGGCAACTTTAAGGCTTCAGTAAACCAGAAGTGATGTCATGACATTGCTTCCGGTGTTCTGCCCAAATGCCAAACTCCGCAGAATGCCAAACCTGCATCACTTCCCGTTGCTTTAAACCAATAACGTGCTAATTCTGACGAATTTCTGTTTGTACAAGACACGGCAACGGACTACAGTCCGTTACCAGGAACTGTTGCTGTTTTAGAAACACAGCGGCTAATGGGGACAAAGTTGTCGCCGCCATTTTCTTGGTTAGTATCTGATCGGCGTATAAATCTCTGCTACTATACTGTGCACTGGACTGTAGTCCATTGCTGCTGCTTTTTAAAAACACCAATTGTTGAACATAAACAGAAATTCGTTAGAATTAGGAAGTTCTCATGGTTTAAATCATCCGGAAGTGACACAGGTTTGGCATTCTGCAGAGTTTGGCAATTGGGCAGTATACCACGCTACTAGATCCGAGACCTGAGGCGGCTTTGTTTTGGGTCTCCGGGCCAGTCGGTCGATGTGCCGCTGGGCGGCATGGGGCGGGGGGGGGGGGATATCCCCTTCCGCTGCTTGTAATAACAGCAGCACACTGATCTTCCCAGTGAAAGCTGTACAGGGGAGGTGTGTCAGGACAAGTCTAATCATTGGAGGAGAGCTGGCTGAGTTCCTAGGACACCTGGAGAACTGACTATGGTGTGTTCTTCTGGATAGTATGGTCAGTTTTTAATAGTAAAGCAGAGGGGCAGACAGGAACACCAGGGATTTCACACAAAGGAAGCAAGACAAAGAACATGATACTATTTCATACAAATACATGGTACAGCAGCCACATAACAGGAATATGAAATGTTGGGGTAACAAACACTTTATATTATGCCACTTGGTGATATCAGAAGTTATGATTAAAGTATAACTAAAGGTAAAACTTTTTTTTTTTTTTTTTTTTTTAAGTTTTGAATAGAGTGGAGAGGGATTGGATCTCTATTTGACCTCTTTAGCGTCCCTTACCTTAACCACTTTGCGCCGGGATGCCATCAATTGACGTCATCGGCTTTCAGTGGTTATATCTCAATGATGCCTGCATCATTTTTTTTCAGGGGGCGATTCCCGTCCACCGTAAGAACAATCATAGCCTCCCATCATTCAGCCTCCCGTTGCCATCCGGTGCTTCTCCTGACTCACCTGAGCGATCGGTGAACGGGAGAAGGAATCGACCACCGCTGGAAGCAAGTACCAGAGAAAACCAAGGGACAGATAGTCCCCGGTCATCTCTATTGCTCTCGGAGGCCTGGGCGCAACGTCATGGCATCACGTCCGGGCCGGCAAAAGTAAACAAAGCCATGTACCCATTTAGAAAGCATCAGACCGTTGCTTTTTTTTTTTTTTATTGATCTGATGCTTTCCAGTCTGAAGGAGAGGTCTTGTAGACCCCGTATCTCTCCATAAAGAGTACCTGTCACGCACTATTCCTATTACAAGGGATGTTTACATTACTTGTAATAGGAATAAAAGTGATCAAAAAAAATGTAAGAGAAAGTGTAAAAATAAAATTAAAATAAGGAATAAAAAAAAATGTAAAGCTCTTCCGTCCCCAGGAGCTCACGCACAGAAGCGAATGCATGCGAAATGAATGTTCAAATCACACATGTGAGGTATCGCCGCGTGCGCTAGAGTGAGGGTAACAATTCTAACCCAAGACCTCCTCTGTAACTCTAAACGGGTAACCTGTAAACCTTTTTAAAGCATTGCCTATGGAGATTTTTAAGTACCAAATTCGGTGCCATTCCACGAGTGTGTGCAATTTTAAAGTGTGACATGCTAGGTATCTATTTATCCTGCGTAACTTCATCTTTCACATTATGAAAAAAATTGCTCTAACTTTACTGTTTTTGCTTTTTTTTAAATTCATGAAAGAGTTTTTTTTTTTAAACCAAAACGTGTTTGAAAAATCGCTGTGCATACACCGCGTGACATAAGTTGCATTTTATTCCCTAGGATCTCTGCTAAAAAAACATATATAATGTTTGGGGATTCTGAGTAATCTTTTAGGAAAAAAATGATGATTTGTACATGTAGGAAAGGAGTGCCAGAATTGGCCCAGATGGCAAGTGGTTAAAGTGGATGTAAACCCTCACATATACCCAGTGAAGTGAATAGCCTCAGATGATACACAGAGATGAAGCAAATCTCCCTACAAGTTTTACATGTATATCTGCTGTCTTCATCTGTATATATCGTTTAGAAAGTGCTCATCGTCTTACAGATTTTCTCTTCCTGTTCAGCACTGGGAGTGAATTATTGGCATACAGCCAAGACAGCTGATCAGCTGATTGGAGGATAGGCACACACCCCCACTCCACATTGGCAAAGGAAGTAATGTGCAAAGCTCTGCTGTGAGAAGGCAAGCTGTCTGCTAATCTATTTATTGCAACCCCCCACAGCACAAATTTCAGGCTGCTTTCATCTCCTGCGTTGGAGAACTTGTCAGAAGTTATCAGGCTGATAACAGAGGTACGGAGCAGGAGAAAACCACTGGGCTCAGTGCTTTAGAGAGAGATATGTAAACACTACAGATGTGCCCAGCTCAAATTTCATGAATTGGGTTTACATACACTTTAAGTAAAAGAAAATCTCAAATTTTGGGTTGTGAACAGAAAGGGAGTAGAGGGGAAATACTAGAATGAGGACACTAGTTTGGGTGACAGCCAGGGATTCCCTCACTTTGGAGGGATGTCTTCTCACTTCCTGTTTTGTCTATGGGACAGACAGGAGTTATGACCCTCCCTGCAAGCACCTGCTGCACTTTCTATTTTAAAAACTGAATTTAAAATAAACAGGTTCTTGGCACTGGTAGCTTTTATGGGTAGGGTTTTTGGCCTAAGGGCTTGTTTACACCATATACAGTCAAACTTTCTTTAAAGGCAGTATGAATGCATTTGCAAGAAAAATCTATGTATTTCAATGGATTAAGTTTCACCATTGCAATGCTTTCATGCATTAAGAAAAGCACAGTAAAAAAAAAACTACAAACGCTTGTAAATGTGCATGCGAAACTACACACTGAACACAGAGACTGCAGTGTAACAGAGCCCTAAGTACAAATGAAGAATATACAGCTTCCCTAATGGGAAGAAATCTCCCCTACAATAAACCATCCTCTACTTTAACACAACACTTAGCCTACCCTTGAATTAACCCTTAAAAAATTGAGTATGTTAGCACTTAACACTCTTAATTGGTCCCCTTTGGTCTGTTGAATTTTGCACTGAAAGTGTTTTGTTATATCTGTTCAAGTAAAACATTGATTCTGCCAAAAATCTAGTGAGCTAATTACATTCTGTGTTTTCTGTCTCTGATGACTGTCACTAGGTAGAAAAATTATAGTTCTACCTGGTGACAGGTAGACTACAGGACTACAGAACACCTGCCACTTTTGTTATGACGAAGAAAGGGGGAGGTTTAGTGTAGCCCTAACCAACTTCCTGTCCTAGGGTGTTCTTCCCATAGGTACAGAACAGTAAGTAAATGTTGTCGCCTTTGGGCAGAAAGTGTGTCACTGGCAAGTTTACCAGGCCAAAAATGGGTAAAAGAGCCTAATGAAAGATAATAAATGCAGCTGACACATCTGAAGGGAGCTGAACTGCAATACATTGTTGTTGTTTTTTTTTTTTTCTTGAATTTAGATTTACTATATCCCACACCCCAACACCACAACATTGAACAGACAATTAAAGTAAGTGCTTTACACTTAACTTTCCCCTTTTTGCTCTTAAAGTGGATGTAAA
Source organism: Glandirana rugosa (assembly GCA_018402905.1). Lineage (NCBI taxonomy): Eukaryota > Metazoa > Chordata > Amphibia > Anura > Ranidae > Glandirana > Glandirana rugosa. Next base: position 636,883 of record BLSH010325916.1, on the reverse strand, counting down.
CCCTCACATATACCCAGTGAAGTGAACGGCCTCAGATGATACAAAGAGATGAAACAAATCTCCCTACATAAGTTTTACTTGTATATCTGCTGTCTTTCCCTTTCTACACTCTTTGGAAAGTGCACACCATGTTAGAAATCTTTCTTCCTATTTCAGCAGTGGGTGTGGAGTCTGGGCATGCTCTGTGTGAGAGCTGATTGGAGGAAAGGCACACCAACCCCCCCTTCACATAGGCAGAGGAATGAAGAAACTTGCAGAGCTGTAGTCTGAATAGACAAGCTCTCTGCTTATCTCGCTCTAAGCTCCCTCCCCAACACACATTTTCAGCTACTGTTATCTCATGTGTCTGAGAACTTGTCAGAAGGGACTCTGCTGATAACAGAAGAACGAAGAAGCACCGGAGAGAAACGGTGCTTGGAGCTTTGAAGAGAGATAAGTGAACACTACAGATATGCTTAGGTCAAAGTTCATTAACTGGGTTTACAACCACTTTAACCACTTCAATACCCCCATTTCCCCCCTTCTTGTCTAGACCAATTTTCAGCATTCAGAGCTGTCGCATTGTGAATGACAATTGCGCAGTCGTGCGACGCCTTACCTAAACAAAATTATTTTTTTTCCCCACAAATAGAGATTTCTTTTGGTGGTATTTGATCACCTTTTGGGGTTTATATTTTTTTTTTTGCGCTACAAAGTAAAAAAATAAATAAAATAAACATTGAAAACATTTTTTTTTTTTCTGTCACAAAACGTTGTAAATAAGTACGTTTTTTCTCCTTCACTGATGGGCACTGAAGAGGCTGCACTGATGAGGTGGCACTTACTGTATATGCAGCACTGATGGGCGGCACTAATAGGTGGCATTGATGGGCACTGATAAGCGGCACTAATGGTTTCTCATAGGTGGCACTGATGGGCACTGATAGGTGGCACTGGTGGGCACTGATAGCCGGCACTGATAGGCAGCAGTTATAAGGAGGCACTGGCAAGCATCACAGATGGGCACAGTGCCATCCCTGTTGCACACTGTGTGCCCTTTACTTGATAGTCCCTGGGTGGGCTCCCTGGTGGTTCGTGGATGGGCTCCCTGGTGGTTCGTGGGTGGGCTCCCTGGTGGTGCGTGGGTGGGCTCCCTGGTGGTCTATGGGTGGGCTCCCTGGTGGTCTCTGAGTGGGCTCCCTGGTGGTCCTGGGTGACGATCCTCGGGGGGGGGCTGCCCTGATAAACAATCAGCACAGACCCCCCCCCCGTCAGGAGACCCGCCGATCTACTTGCGTCTGCAGACACGAGTAGATAAATAAAAATAGTAGTAGATAAAAATACATTATAAATACTTCTTTTTTTCTATATATGATCAGATTCCCTCTGCTCTCAGCTGCATAAGAGCTGGGAGGAGGAGAAGCAACACGCTAAGCTTCCCAGTGAATGGCTGTGCGGTGGGGGGTGGGGCATCAGGACAAGTCTGATGATTGGAGGAGAGCACACTGAGTTCCCAGCATAGCTAGAGAACTGACCACGGTGTGTTCTCCTGCTTAGTGCGTCAGTTCTTAATAGAAAAGCAGAGGGACTGGCAGGAACACCAGTGATTTCTCTTTCGTTCATTGACGGATGCAGCAACTCTTCATTACGCCTGGGGTTATGCTACCTTTCACTAGGAGTGAACTAGGCAGAACTTCAGTTCAGCTAAATGCAGACACAGCCCCTCCCAGGGGGCGGTCCTCCCTGGTATAACCCCCCACCGGCCAGCTCAGCCTTCAGTCTTTTTCTGCCTAGTGCAAGGAGTAGGACCGGGCCCCATGCTGGGACCCGTGGGTCCACAGTTTTTCTTTTTCTTCTGATGAAGACTGCAATCAAGCAGCCGGCTGGGTGACAGGCTGGATAATATAGATCCAGGGAGTCTCCCCAGCTCGGCCAATGGACCGAGCCGACCTACGCTCCACGCTAGGTCGGCGTGTCAGGCCCCGTTCCGTGCGGGGCGGCCTGCGGGTTAAACGTCCCACCAGCACGCTCAAGGCCGGGCATCCAGGTCCGCATCACGGGTGTCACTCAGCCGGCAGCTCCCCCTGCAGGAATGGACAGGGAGGCAGGTCTGTCTCGGGTGGGTTACCCGCTCCGCCCGTCTGGATGGGTAAGTACCCCCCCATCCCTGGCCAGGGTGCTGGGGGGGCTGGCGGGTTTCCCCCCCCCCATTCCCTGGGATGTCTAGCGGTGCTCCCTCCTCCATCCCTATCCCCTCCCATCCTCCACCCTGATGCCCTGGCTGCCTGTGCTGCACTGCAGGAGAAAAGAAAAAAAAAAGTGTGTGTTTTTTTTTTTCTTTCCTTTCGCCGCTGGGGGGGGCCTTGGGGGTTCCTATCCCCCCCCCCCTTCGCTTGTGCGGTGGTCGGTGCCATTTTTCGTTGGCCCGGCCGCCATTTTCCCGGAGCCGGCCGCTTGTTGTATACGGCCGCCTTTTTGCGGGAGTTGCCCGCTCAGTTTGGCCTCTAGTGTGCACGGCTGCCATTTTTGGTTGGTCGGCCGTGCATTAAAGGCTATGACTGGAGGGTGGGCGGTCCCGGAGCACTTCCTAGTCTAAGCAGACACGTGGAGACGCTGGGACGGCAGCAGCAGCAGCAACGCTTTTTAAGTGGTTAGTAAGGCGGACTCAGCAGCTTGAACAGCGCTTCTCCTGTGGCAGGGTGTGAGCTACAGTCGGTCCTCCTGGGTGTAACTGCAGGGGTCCCTGTCCAGTGTGCCTGGGGTGGGGGGGCGCCTACCTCCGGTGCTTAGACCCCTCTTGGGTGATGTGGGTGTCTGGTGTGGGCAGCGCAATGGCGGCTGAAGCCAGAACTTCGGCGGCGGGGACCTCCGCTGGGGCTGAGGGTGTGCTGGGACCTGTGGTTCCTCTGGCTACACTGACTCAGGTCCTGGAGTCCTTTATTTCCCAGGCAGAGTTGGGCCATGACCGCAGAGCGGACAGGAGGCGGCCGCCTCCTCCTTCCCCTTCATCTGGGGGGGATTCGGACCTTGAGGGGGGTCCACCAGGATGGGGACCCCCTCGAGTTGTCGGATGGGGAGCTCCAGGATTCCCATGAGGGGGAAGAAGATCTTTCAGGGCACACTGTTGCACATGAAAGGGCTTTGGTGGGCTCCTTAATCTCAGCTGTCCAGGAGACACTGAAGCTGGAGACAGCGGGGGACTCGCAAGAGTCGGCTGTGGTCTTTGGATCACATAGGCCGGTTTGCACCCCTAAGGTGTTCCCCTATGTACCCTTCTTTGATCAGTTTGTGTACAAAGAGTGGCAGCGGCCGCAGAGCTCTCTGCCTCTACCAAGACGGTTTGCTGTACGTTATCCTTTTGAGGACAGTATGTCGCAGAAGTGGGTCTCTCCCAATGTAGACCCACCTGAGCAAGGCGACCACTATTCCGGTGGAGGGCACGCCATTTTTTAAGGATCCGGCTGACAGGAGGGCCGAGGCAGTTGCCAAGGCCATGTTTGTCTTGACTGGGTCGGCCATGCGGCCGGTGCTTGCATCAGCACTTGTGGCGCAAACTCTGACGGAATGGGCTGTGGTGTTGCAGCATGGTTTGTGCGAGGCGCATGTCCCAGCTGAAACCGTGGAGCTGGCTGAACAGCTCACCCAGGGGCTCAGGTATCTTTGTGATGTAACCCTGGGCATAGCTCCCATACTATCAAAGCTGCCCGCCTTCACAGTAGTGATCAGGCGTGTACTCTGGTTGAAGTGCTAGTCTGGGGACCAGGCATCAAAAAAGGCGCTTACTGACTTGCCTCTTCGGAGCTTCTCTGGATGAGATCATCAAGGATCTCACAGGTGGGAAGAGTACCTTTCTCCCCGAGCCTAAGAGGGGTAAGGAACCTCGTCGCAGGCTGGGCCCCTCATTTTCTGCTCAGAAAAAGTTTTTCCGTGCCCCCCGTTCGGCGGGCAAGGTTGCTAAGCCCTCCAGGGCAGCTGCAGGAGGCCAGAAGCGACCATGGCAGCATAAGCAAGAGAAGTCAGGCGAGAAGCCCTCCTCCGCATGATGGGTTGCCCCGCCCGTCTCTCGGGTGGGGGGTCGCCTGCTGGAGTTCGCGGAACAGTGGACCTCTCGCATTTCAGATTCCTGGGTGTGCGAGGTGGTCTCCGCAGGGTACAAAATAGAATTCCATGCCATGCCTCCAATCTGAGGCTTCCCCCAGGGCGACGGTTGGCCCTGATGCGGGCTGTGCAGGATCTGCTCTTCAAGGGGGTGATTGTGCTGGTGCCGGCCACGGAACGCTTCCATGGTTTTTACTCTAACCTGTTTGTGGTCCCAAAGAAGGATGGGGTCAGGCCCGTCCTGGATCTGAAGGCGCTCAACGTTTATGTTCGGGCGCGGAAATTCAGGATGGAGTCAATCCGCTCAGTGGTAGCGGCCCTTCGCCAGAGGGACTTGCTTGGATATCCCCATCTGTGTCTCACACCAACATTTTTTACGTTTCATGGTGGGCGATCAACACTACCAGTTTGTGGCCTTGCCATTCGGCCTGGCCTCGGCCCCCCGGGTTTTCACCGAATTCCTGGCCCAGGAGTTGGCTCTATTGCGACAGAGGGGCATTGCAGTTCTGGCATATCTGGATGACCTGCTTCTGCGGGCAGAGTCGGCCTCAGCTCTGAGCAACAGCCATCACACTGCACACCCTACAGGGGTTCGGATGGGTGATCAATCGGCCGAAGTCGGTGTTGACTCCATCACACCGCCTGGAGTACCTGGGTTTAACCTTGGACTCGGTCAGGGCAAAGGTTTTTCTCCCCTCAGGAAAACTGCAGTTGCTGCAGCAGGCAGTGAGGTCTCTTCTGTCAGAGAAGTGGTCCTCTCTGAGGTTTTGCATGCGGGTCCTGAGGCTCAGGGTGTCCACCTTAGAGGCGGTTCCGTATGCCCAGAGTCATACCCGGTCCCTGCAGCGCTTGATTCTGCTGCGGTGGGACAATTCTCCTTTATCCCTGGATCGCCTGGTCAAACTGGACCGCGTGGCCAGGTCCTCTCTGATTTGGTGGTTAAGGGCCTCGGCCCTAAGGGAAGGGAAATCCTTCCTCCCCGTGATGTGGTCCATAGTGACCACAGATGCCAGTCTAAGCAGCTGGGGGGAGTCCTGGGGTTTTTGTCAACCTAGGGTCGGTGGTCTCGGGAGGAAATTCGTTTCCCGATCAATGTGCTGGAACTTCGGGCCATCAGGTCGAGAAGGCTGCAAGGGCACCCTGTCAGAGTCCAGTCGGACAATGAAACGGCTGTGGCATATGTGAACCATCAGGGCGGAACAAGAAGCTCGGTGGCAGCATTGGAGGCGGCTCACATTCTGCGGTGGGCAGAGCTTCATGTGCCACCTCTCTCCGCCGTGTACATTTCGGGCATAGAAAATTTGCAAGCGGATTTCCTCAGCCGACAGAGGTTGGATCAGGGAGAGTGGTCCCTGCATCCGGATGTGTTCCGACAACTTTGCCAAAAATGGGCCACTCCAGACGTAGATCTGCTGGCGTCCCGGCTCAATTGAAAGGTTCAGACCTTTTGTGAGCAGAGCAAGGGATCCGCTGGCAGATGCAGCGGACGCCCATGTAGCTCCATGGAGCCAGTATCGGCTCATTTATGCGTTTCCCCCTCTCAAGCTGATTCCGCATCTGTTGCGCAGGATCGAGGTGGAGGGAATTCCAACCATTCTGGTGGCTCCAGATTGGCCTCGGCGTCCGTGGTACGCCGACGTGGTGCGGATGGTGGTGGATGTTCCCTGGTGTCTCCCGCTTCGCGACGACCTTCTGCCCAGGGCCCCATCTTGCACCATGCTTTACCCTCTCTGGCTTTGACGGCCTGGCTATTTGAATCCCAGGTCCTGAGAGAGCGGGGAATTTCCGATTCGGTGATTCCCACCATGCTCAAGGCACGTAAGTGCACTTCTAGAGAGATATACCATAGCACCTGGAAGGCGTATATCACCTGGTGCGAAGGGGTGGGATGGAACCCCGGTTCCTTTTCAGTGTCTCGGCTGCTAGTCTTTCTGCAGCAGGGCCTGGACCGTAAACTGGCGTTGAGCACTATCAAGGGCCAGGTGTCTGCCTTGGCCATCTGTTTTCAGCGTCCTTTGGCGATGCATTCGTTGGTTCGCACCTTTATTCAGGGGGCCCAAAATGGAGCTTCCCGGGTGCGTACGCCTTTGGCTCCTTGGGACCTCAATCTGGTCCTTTCGGGGCTTCAGAAGCCTCCCTTTGAAAATATCAGGGAAATTTTCTTACAACTGCTTTCACAGAAGGTGGCCTTTCTGGTAGCCATCACTTCTGCCAGACGAGTGTCAGAGTGTCTCTGTCGTGTAGGTCCCCGTATCTGGTCCTACACAAGGATAAGGCGGTTTTGCGCCTGTCACCTTCCTTCTTGCCGAAGGTGGTATCTTCTTTTCACATTAACGAGGACATTGTCCTTCCTTCGCTGTGCCCGCGCCCATCCCATCCTAAGGAGATAACCTTGCATTCCATTCAATGTGGTTAGGGCTCTGCGGATGTATCTGGCGACCACGGCCTCTTTTCGGAGGTCGGATGCGCCCTTTGTCGTGGTGGGTGGACCACGCAAGGGCTTGGTGGCCTCTTCGGCCACCATTTCTCGATGGACTCGACAGACAGTGACCCGTACGTATGACTTGCGGTGTCTCGAGCCCCCCTTTCCGGTCACGGCTCACTCTACCAGGGCGATTAGCACTTCCTGGGCTTTCCGACGTCAAGCGTCGGGTTCTCAAGTGTGCAGAGCAGCTACATGGTCCTCCGTGCACACCTTTACTAAGTTTCACCAGGTTGATTTGTCAGCATCCTCGGATGCTGCTTTTGGCCGCAAAGTTTTGCAGGCCGCTGTGTGAGGTTCCTCCAGATTATTATGGAGAATTCCCTGTTGGGTGAAGTTTTTTGTTTTTGCATTACCCACCCCTCTTTTGACACTGCTTTGGGACATCCCCAGGTGTAATGAAGAGTTGCTGCATCCGTCAATGAACGAAAGAGAAAATAGGATTTTTTAACTCACCGTAAAATCCTTTTCTCATAGTTCATTGACGGATGCAGCACCCCACCCCTCTTTGTTGGTTCGAGCTTGCACTGCTTGTTACGGACTGAAGGCTGAGCTGGCCAGTGGGGGGTTATACCAGGGAGGACCGCTCCCTGGGAGGGGCTGTGTCTGCGTTTAGCTGAACTGAAGTTCTGCCTAGTCCACTCCTAGTGAAAAGTAGCATAACCCCAGGCATAATGAAGAGTTGCTGCATCCGTCAATGAACTATGAGAAAAGGATTTTACGGTGAGTTAAAAAATCCTATTTTTGCATAAAGGAAGCAATACAAAGAGAACAGGATACTTTCTCATACAAGTACATGGTGCAGTAGGCACATATCAAGAATATGAAGATTTGGGGTAACAAATGCTTTAACTGTTAAAGCAAAGAGCACCTAAGCCTAACACTAACCTAACCCCTAAACTAAACCTTAACAAAAATGAAAGGAGTTGTACAGTCAGAAGGTTTTTTATTATCTTAACTATTTCCCATCTGCGCTAATAGCCGAAAGACGGCTACAGAGCGGACCTGAATTGTCGGGCGGATGTCCATGGACATCTTCCCATGCACGAGCCGCCTGCGCGCCCCCTGCGTGCTCTATGATTACCGAGTCAATGAGACTAGACTGATCATAGATCTCATCTCAGCTGTGCCCACCAGTGCCACCTGCCAGTGCCTACCAGCGCATATCCGTGCCACCTATCAATGCCTCAACATCCATGCAACCTAGCAGTGCTGCCTATCAGTGTCACATACCAGTGCCCATTATTGCCACCCATCTGTGCCACCTATTAGTGCCAGACACCAGTGCCACCCATCAATGCCCACCAGTGCCACCTTATCAGTGCAGCCTATCAGTGCCATTCAGTGCAGCCTCATCAGCGTACATCAATGAAGGAGAAAAATTACCTGTTTGCAAAATTTTATAACAAAATATAAAACCGTTTCTTTCAAAATTTTTGATCTTTTTTTGATTTTTTAACAAAATAAAAAAAACCAAACAGTGATTAAATACCACCAAAAGAAAGCTCTATTTGTGGGAAAAAAAATGATAAAAATTTCATTTGGGTACAGTGTCGCATGACCGGGCAATTGTCATTCAAAATGTGACAGCGCTGAAAGCTGAAAATTGGTGTCACAACTCCAATGGGGTCTGGGGACAGGTGCGCACCACTGGAGTGCGAGTCGCACCAAAATAGTGTAGCGCACCACAAGGTTGTGGACCTTCGGCTGACTGCTGCTTAGTACCGGCTGAGAGGGCTCCCTAGAGCACGGACACTGAAACTCAGGGAGCTTGTGCATTGGTTTCCCCTGGGCGCGGAATCTAAGAGCCAGTGGGTATTCACCAGAGCCTCTAGTGGTGAGGATGGATTTTTCTGCAACTGGATCCAGGTTACGGCCCCCAGGGTCCCCTAGCTCTCGCTAGGCTGGCCGCAGGTGATAGAGGGGAAGCAGCAGCACAGGAACAGTAAGAATAGTTAGAGGAATAGCAAAGGGTCAGGGCAACCAGAAGATGGGAGAAACCGAAGACAAGCCTAAGATCGAGGTAACAGGCAAGAAGGGATAGTCAGACAAGCCAAGGATCAGAATACGGATAAGACTCAGAGCTACCAAAGAGACAATCACAGATACAAGCCAAACACGGACAAACGTTGATCAGCAATGCAGCCTTGTACTGCCAGGCTTATATCCTGTTGCCAATTAAAGCCTGGGGCGGAGGCCAGCTGAAGCGGGCCTACTAAAGCACACAGGTGAGGGAGGCCCGGCCTCTAACTGGACACATGCAGCAAAGGTAGGCAACAGATAAGACATGTGTTAGCTGGTTACATGACAGTACCCCCCCCCTTACGAGGCCTCCCCCTCCCCCGCTTGGGTCCAGGCTTGGAGGGAAATCTCAGATGAAACCTGCTCACAAGGTGAGGTGCAAAAACCTCAGATGGAGGAATCCACAACTTTTTCTCAGGACCAAACCCTTTCCAATGCACGAGGTACTGAAGGATGCCTTTTTATAGAGACGAGAATCCAATATTTGACTAACCTCATACTCCTGATTATCCTCAGAGACTGGAACCACAGTAGGGATGGGCCGAGAGAACTTATTGAGGACCAAGGGCTTCAGAAGGGAAACATGGAAGGAGTTCGAAATCCTGAGGTTTTTGGGGATCTGAAGTTTAAAGCAGACTGGGTTAACCTTGTCAATTATTGAGTACGGACCAATGAATCTTGGTGCGAATTTCAAAAACGGAACCCGGAGTTTGATGTTCCTGGTGGAAAGCCAGACCTTGCCTCCAAGATCTCAGATGCGGTCCAAACATCAAAGCACAAAGCAGCCTAAAACCACTTAACAACAGACTTTATTAAAAAAAAGTATTGCGCTTACATTAGTTACATCTTTAACACAGCATTACAACGTATACTTTACTGGTTCCGAGTGTTCCGCAAGCTCCAGATCTCCAGGTCCGCACGAACGGTCACACGCTCCGAACGGGCTGCTTTGTGCTTTTATGTTTGGACCGCATCTGAGATCTTTGCTGGGATTTTGCTGCATTGATCTGTCTATGGAGGCATGACGCTGATTGCTATGAGCAGATGATTGACGGGATTACATGCTTAAATTTACTAGCATCTGGTAAGCCTCTCTCTTTAAAGGGGTGATTGGCACTTTTGGTGAAGGATTTCTCACACAGAGCGGAAAGCATTCACCCTGTTTAACCAGCACTGGATGGTCGATCTATGACACATTTTATTGCACTTTTTGGACTTTATATTATTCCATCTTTTTGACACTGTTTGCTTTATTACACTTTTTTGTTTTGTATATATCTACATATTTTTGAGCGCTACTGTGAATATGTGACACTACACACATTTTTTCACCTGTTGGACTATGGTATTGAAAGATTGCTCAACAGTAGCCAAAGCGGGAATATCAGGAGAACAAGTCATGGGAAGAGGAAGCTGAGGGTGTCTTCCATGGACTGTGAAAAAAGGGGTCTTCTGCAAACTGGTGTTAACATGATTGTTGTGAGAGAATTCTGCCCACGGGAGTAGAGAGGACCAGTCATTGTGAGAGACTAAGGTGAGGAGGAAGACCTCTAACTCCTGATTGACCCTCTCAGTCTGTCCATTGGATTGAGGGTGGTAAGAAGAAGAAAATCTAGGACAATATTGAGGGACTTGCAGAAAGCTCTCCAGAAGCAAGAAGTAAATTGAACCCCCCCGTCCGAAACAATATGAGAAGGAACCCCATGTAGGCGGAGGATTTCTCGAATAAAGATGGGGACCAACGCAGGAGCAGAAGGGAGACAAGGAAGGGGAACAAAATAAGCCATTTTGGAGAACCTATCGATCTCCCTTCTGCTCCTGCGTTGGGCCAGCCGAGCGAGAGCTAGGGGACCCTGGGGGCCATGACCTGGATCCAGGGATCAAAGGATCGAACCCTGCCGAGCAAGCGGAGCCTGCCAAAGCGGACAGGTATGTGTGAAAGAGCCCTTACAAAATAACAGTTTGTAGACTTTTTAAGGTCAGCTGAAGCTGAACAGAATGTCTAACTTAAAGGGTGAGGCAGTCTTTGTGTCTATACCACGCAAATCTTAAACCAAGGAAGGATTAACTCATGTACAATGCAGGAAATGATCACAGTGTATAGAAATACATACAAGCACTGTACTAATACAGTAAGAGAAAAACAACAACGAAAAGGTCATGGGTGACTTGTCACTTTTGAAAATCTCAGAGTAGCTACTGCATTCCTTTAAAAGCTAAGTTTATAAAATCAGATCTTCTTCTGCAACATCAGTGCTGACTAGACTGTCTTTGGCAGCGATTTCAGCTGGGAATGTGTGCTGAATTTAGGATTTCCCTGCAGTGTGCCCCTATAAAAATAACTTTATAGCATTGACAACTATTTATATTTAACATTCAGTTGTGTATTCACTATTAGAACTAAATACTGAATAAAGTGATAAAAATGCCCAGTGAGATATGTGGAATCCTCAAAAATGGAGTGATCTTTAGTATTTTATTTGAATAATGTAATGAAGTATAAATTACTTTCTGTTTGATGAACCTGGCCATAACTGTGGAACTGGACAGTTCTTCATCAAGCTAAAGTTTGCTGTTTATGAAAAAACTTTTGCAATATTTTAATCCTATTTTGTAAAGGCGATTATCCTTGTAAACAAAGCGGTATCTGGTTTTGCTCTGTACATTCCACTGACCTCACAGGACATCCTCTCAGCTTCCCGTTTTACATGTTTGTTTTATTATCCTAGGGAATTTTTATCCCTTACCTATGTCAAACTAATGTGCAAGCATTTCAACCCATGCATAGTTGTTATATTCAAACCCTCATCAATTCATAAACCAAGACGATTATATGCTACCAAGGAAACGATCCAACCAATACAAACATACTTGGATAGGTAAAAGCTTTCAGCAAGACCAAGCATTTTTTTCTCATTTTCTGTACTAAGTTTACCTGTTGGAACTGTCTGTACTACTGTGCAGTCAATTTGACAAATCCAAAGTTGCTTTGGCACAGCTTTCATTTCAGCCAAATAAAAATGATAAAATTGACTTTCAGATATATTGAAATAAAAAATGTTTTCATGGATCCTTGGTGCTATACAGATTACACACACATATTAATCTGAGCAGTGTGGGTGTTTTAATTACTGTACATGCTAAAATGGCAAGTATACCAAGATGTATTTCTAATATGTTTGGGTGCCTTTAATTTGAAGCTAAACTCCAGAGAAAAAAAAACCCTTTACCCTTGCAATGAGTCCCTCTCCCCACTGCAAAGGTATACTGTTAGTTTTGCCTAGGGGATGATGAATAAGGTGGTTTACTTGCCTTGTTCCTTGCTCCCGCAGGCTACCTCCTCTGTGTGCAGCTGATACCTTTACTGCCCGACAGAATCTAACATTATCCCATATAGTGCAGGACCAGAAGTCCTGCACTGTTAGGGAAGATGCCTAGGGACCACCCACATTCCGAAGTGTTGGACAGTGGAGGAGACCTGGGGGAGGGTTGAATAAGGAAAGTATATCGCCTCCATCTATCGTCCTCTTGATTAAAATGACCAGTCCACCTACCCTCTGCAAGGATTAAATGGTCATCAAAAATCAAAGGCCATCACCGTGCCACATTCAAAACTCAAAATAACTAAATGTTCTAAAAATATGGTAGACTTTTTAAGGCACAATAGGAGGTACATAATGTTGTTAGGAACACTAAAATATAATTTATATATAAAAACATAAATACCAAAAAGGGTCATTTATATTGCACAACAGTACCCAACTCTGGATTGGATTAGGGCTATCCTAACAGTTAAATAGTAATATTAGTGATACACCTAATACATGGCTGGAAAATGGGTGCCCAATTGTTGCTCCAAAGCCAGGTTGTCAAAGTGTTCCGCTATGGATATGGCTTCCCCAGGACAAGTTGGGCTGAGAATTGCACAGTATATTTAAAACAACACATATTCAATGATGTCCAGATTCATATAACAATGTAAGCAGAGAATGAGTTCACCATACAGTTATCATACCACTACAATGAATGCTTACATGAAACAATATCAGCCTGCAAATATTGGTCTTGGGGGCGGACATAGAAGCAAGGAAGAAGGCGACAGGTCTGGCCCATGTACCCAAAGGCGATCTAAACCCGAGTGGGCCTCTAATATGATAGAAGCACAACATAAATGGTCATTTTTTTTTTTTTTTTTTTTTTTAAACCTGGATTTTCACTTTTTTTTTTTTTTTCTAGATATTAAATCTGCTGAATTCTATGTAAATGTTTCAATAAGTTTTAGAATAAAAGTAAAAATGTGCATCGTGGTGGATACAATTCACTTTCATGATTCTGACATCTTACTTTGAAGAGTTTGGGGTTTTATTTTGGAGAATGTGTCCTTAAATCTGAAGTTTAGGCATGCATATTTAATGTAATTCAGCTTGTATGTAAATATGCATGTGTCGTACCTGGAAGATCCCAGTGGAAGCTGAAAACCACTGTAGTAGGCACCGCTAGCTTAAGAGCCCTGTGCCGGCATCGGCACTATTTTAGACTTTTTCTCAATGAATGCAGCGTGTTCTCTGATTGGATGATATGAATATTGTGACCTCACCACTCCATCTCTCTGCCTCATCCATTCAGAGAATGCTACACATTCATTGAGAAAATGCAAAGTGTTCTCTAATCAGTGCTCTGCAGAGCAAGTGACCTCTGTGTTCACAAAGCAGTATGGCAGCTGCTTGCCACGGAACTCAGACGCTAGCACCAATAACTGTAGTAGTGGTGCCTACTATTGTGATTTCCAGCTTCCATAGAAATAGTGGTTCAATCTGGACGAATGTAGCTATGCAAAAATATGCATACCTAAATGTCAGCTTTAAACATTAGGTAGGTGATATGACACTAAAAGATGTTGTTAGTGCATCAGTTGCATTGCGTGGGAGTGCATGAAATATGAGCTACAGATTTAATCTTATTCTTGACACTGTAGAGCAGTCAACTATCACCATCAAAGTGTGAAACTCATTGACGAGGGCCAATTTACACTTGTCTGTTTTCATGCAACAAATCTCATGAATTTTACTGCATGAAAATGTATTTAAAGTAAAAATCCAATTTTCTCTTAGGTGGTGGGTTCACAGCTTTGCACTGCAGTTTAGTGTGCTTTGGAAAGTGAAACTGTATAGGCCCATTTACACCATTTCCTTACCTCAAACGCTGTAATGCACACAAAACAGTATTTCAGTCTACATGATATACGTTATTTTTTGTTAGAGAAGGTGTTGAACCCCTGCAAATTTTTTTTTTTTTTTTTTTTTTTTTTTGTTTTTTGTTTTTTTTTTTTATTGCTTGTCCTAAGTAGGGAGATTTCTCTTCACTTACACTTTCTGACCATTTAAAGAACTGATTGGAATTATCTTCAATGAGAGCTGGAATAGTTCATAATTAGGTATGCTCTTCGGGTTTTGGCCAACCATGAGTTTGACCTGAATCCAGGCTGTTGGCAGTTCCCCGAAAGGGCAAACTAAATGGCCAGGTTTGGTCTGTTTAACTGCCCACCTGCCCAAACCTTTGTCTGCTGCAGCTGGAAATAACTATCTGTTGGCTTGTTTCAATTTGTAAACAAGCCAGTGGGCTTTACATCACTGACCACATTTCATGTCAGCCAGCATCTCAGTGGAAGAGGATTGTCTGGATTGTCTTAATCCTGATCTTTTTGTGGGAGGTCACCCTCAATATCCAATCAAGACCCTTATCTAGGGATTCAGCTTGAGTGATCAGGGAGGCCACCATCTGTAACCCACTAGGCCACATGCCCTGTAGAAAAAAAGCAGCATGGGGCCCCCCCAAAATCCATATCAACAAAAAATTGTGTGGGGTCCACCCCAGTGACCCATATCCAGGCATACAGCCTGGCTATCCAGGAAAGGAAGGGGTAGCGAGCATGTGCCCTTTCATGTGAACCATACCGGGTCACATTCCCTAAATACTGTATAGGTACCTTTCCAAGGGGAGCCCCCCCCCCCAGGCAAGGCACCTTGCCCCTGAATTGATGGGGACAAGGGTCTCATCACACCCCTGGCTTGGTGGATGTGGGGGTTTGCAGGGGGACACTTTTTCAGAATCCATAAGCCCCCCTTTAAAATAAGGGAGCTCCGAATTATTATACAGCCCTTGTCCCCTACATGAGCGAGTACAGAGTACAATAGTACCCCTTGTTACTCATTTACAAAAATATGAACATACATACATACAGTAAATAAACATGCAGACTTAAAAAAAAAAAAAAAAAAAGTCACTCACTCAGTACCTCTGCCATCCTGAGAATGTCTTTTCTTTATTAAATACAAGGTGCTCTTGTTGAATGAGGCAGAGAGGAGGGTGAATGACATCATAGTCTCCACTTCATCCAATCAGAGAACACCTTGTATTAATGGAAAAAATACAGAGATTCTTTAAAGACCGTGTTGAGCGAGTGACTGTGTTCAGTACAGAAGGCAAGTTGCTTGAGCAGCACCTGGGAAAGACCCGCGCTGACTATATGTGGCACAGGCTACTTTTTTGCCTCCCCTGTGGCCCTCTGGGTTTGAAGCAGTGGCTGTAACCAAGGTGGACCAATGTAAATTAAAGAAAAAAAAGAAAGATGATTCCTGGAGTTCCTTTTTATAAATTTACTTTTAAAGCACCTAGAAAGCTGAGGGAATATTGCTGGACTTGCTGGAGAGTGCTAGCAAATTTGTATTGTTTACTGTGTTGACCTACATGAAACTTTCATTTTGCTAGTTATAAATTGAACGGCTGTCATTTTTGCTTCATCTCCAATGACACAGACTGCAAGAAAAATACTTTTAGTAAAAAAGGGGAAAAATTAGAACAACTTTCCTGTCCATGACTTCCTGTAGTGGTGACATTTCTTCTGGTGTCATTAGGCAGAAATGAAGGGGAAATTTACTTAAAGGAGTTGCAGACAGTAATGGCAAAATAACAGTGGTTCTAACCCTTCCCCAATACATCGGAAAGCTCCCAGCCTTTTCCTGATAGATTTTTCACACAATGATAAGGGTCCATAGATGTCTGCCTCAGGCCATTGTGCCACCCTTCTTTCAGCAGTCTCAAATACTGGTTGATGGTCATCTGATATTTTTATACTTTCTTTTGTGCCCCACTTTAGGTTCTTTTCTGTGGTTATTCTCACTCAGGTATTGGACAACATACTTCTAATAAATTGCATTACTAATATATGTATTGTTAATACATACATTTAACAGATGATCACAATACATCTTTGTCACATATGTTTTACATGTTTTTTGTTTCTTTTCAAACAGGGCACATATAAGACCAGCTGAGTTTGCCTAACATCAGCCTTGATATCTGCATAGTGGCTCTCAATTAAAAACAAAATGGAGGTGCTGATTTCTTCAAACCTTTATGTTCCATAAAGAATACATATTTATATTACTTGTTGCAAGGAAAGAGGACTAATGTCTCAGTCAAGATGAGAGGCAAACATTATTATCACTAAAATTCTCTACCTGGAATTGAGTGTCTACTGAAAGTTATTCACCATAAATACAGCAAATTTTTATTATGAAAAGATTACTTATACTCAAAGAATCGTTGGATTTATTTGAGGATTTCTGGATTTTTTTTCAACCTCAATCATACTCCGTTTGCTTTTAGTAAATGTGATTTTTAATTTAAGCAAATAGTTAAATTAGGATATTTTTTTCATCTCGTGGAATTATCTTTTTTGGTGTACAAAATGACGCTGGAGAAAGTGATACAGGGAAAAACATCGATCAGACTTCAGATCGGCCTGTGCCGTGAGCTTTATCACCTTCACCCAAGTGAAGCCAGCTACAGCAATGTGAAAAAGTTAGCTGTGGATCTTGTCGAAAAGAAGGTAGGCTGTTTTACATTTTTACAATTGTGAACAGTACATTGAATGTTGTTGCACAATATAGGGGAGGACATATGTTTGATTTGAGACTTGCAAACCATGTAAATAAATTGCTCTCATAGGACCTTTTGATACCACCAGGCTGCATACCATTATATTTGTGAAAAATCCTATATACTGATGCATTGTCTTGTGTTTGTTCAGTCATCCTAATTTAATGGAGTCCTTCAATAACATTCTACAATACACCTGAAAATGCATTGCGACGTGTCTACGCATTAATTTTCCCTTTTGTAGGGAAGGATGTATTATAAGGATACACAGTTCCTTCCTGTCTTTAAGCATGTCATAATAGCGATCACTAGTACATGAAGCAGTACACCACTAGTTGAAACATGAGCTGTAAAAACTTTCCAGATCTGAAATCAGAAATTAACTCATACAATTCCTTTTTAGTTAAAAAGGTCATAACGATGTCCTTAAAGAGGTCTCAGCGGTGTGCGGGCACCTCTGGAAGGCTTTGTTCCAAGGCAGTGGTTCTTAAATCCGGTCCTCAGGACCCACCAACAGGCCAGATTTTAAGTATTACCTTGGGGAGATGCAAACTAGAATACTGCAATCACTAAGCAGCAAATGATATCACCTGTGATGTATTTCAGTTATCCTGCAAACCTGGCCTGTTAGTGGGTCCCGAGGACAGGAGTTGAGAACCACTGTTCTAAGGTAAGTATTTCCTAATGAGCTATGCGATGCATAGAATGCTAAGATATCTGTATTATACAAGTATAGTCTTGACAAAACTAAATTATGGCAGATTATAATCTATTTTATAAAAGTCAATTTACAAAGCATATACTGTATAGTATATTCATTTAGATTCTACTGTATTTACAGAATTACGTAAAATCCTAGACTGAATATAAGCATTAGCATTATACATTTTTCAGTTTCTAAAACCACAAAGAAACTCAGAGGCTTCCTGCAGCCTGGTTTAAGAGTACAATATTTACAAATGCTAAAGGCCTCCGATACAGGCCTCATGCATGCTGGATTTTTTGCTAAAGCTCCTAGACTCCGTTTTTCCTGGCAGCAATGTTTTGGTAGAAGAAAA
The DNA here is from genome assembly GCA_018402905.1 of Glandirana rugosa. Taxonomy (NCBI): domain Eukaryota; kingdom Metazoa; phylum Chordata; class Amphibia; order Anura; family Ranidae; genus Glandirana; species Glandirana rugosa. The sequence continues at coordinate 619,303 of BLSH010325916.1, read as the reverse complement.
AAATGCCGGCCGTTTGTAAACACAGGTATCACCTTTAGTCATGGCAATTTGTTAATTTTATTAGTTTACAGAAAGGTGTGTGTACCTTAGGCAGCGCGTATCCTCTGGTATGTGGTGTGGTACCTATATGCGAGCTGCTGTTGTGGCCCAAATATTTATGGGGAATAAAGTAGTGTATGTGAACAATTTGTGTTTTGTGTTCAGACAGCGCTTGCAATTCGTGATCTATTGTGTTTTACTCTATTCCATCCTCTTATTTCTCATACAATCAATCATAATGTGGGTCTGGGTGAGTAAATGAACTTACAGTGCGTTCTCACTTCTAATAAATATACAATTTCACATAGATGCAATAAAATGCAATAAATAATATATACTGTAAAAAAATACTATAAAAAAAATTATAAATAAATATATATATAAAAGTCCAAGAAAAAAGTGCTGTGCTCTGTGCCAAAACAATTTCTTAAGTGAAAGTCCAAAATACAAAGTGACTGAGTGCTGCTTCAGTTTCAGGTTATTTTTGCTTGAAGTAATTCTTTATACTTTAAAGTGCTCGTGCTACATTCACAGTGCTGGGTGATGATAAAAATAGCTCAGGGTATGGTGCCCTGCTTACCAGAATCCTTTGACTCTCACACCGTACGGTGTAGAGAAGTCAGAAATCGCTTTAGGTCTACAATCCGACCTATGGATGTGGTTATCCTCTCCCTTGTCACGCTCCTTTCCGTGGTCAGAATTTCATATATGGATAGAAAGAAGGAAAACTCATCGCGTATCACTTGTTGGAAGGTTTATTGGCCAAAAAGCTAATTCACAGTGCAAACATTTAGGGCATAAATTTGCAGGTTACTGTGACTGCTCTGTAGTGGTAATGCTCGCGCTCAGTGTTACAGACACTTCCTGCTTGCAAAACTACTAGGCGTGGCCTCTGTCACCGTGTGGTCAACTGACGCGTTTCGTCACTTCCAGGAAGTCTTTTTGGCAGTCTAGCCGCGTACAGGACCTCGAAAACCAATCACTGCTTTCTAGGGGTGTAAATTGCTCATTTCACTACCTATCATAGTTTTGGAGGCCCTGAAATGCCAATATAGCACAATCCCCCTCCCACCCCATGACCCCTTATCGGAAAGTAGACACCCCAAGGATTTTGATAAGAAGCATGTTGAGTATTTTGCAAATTTGTCACAAGGTTTTGATGCTTCTTAGCAAATACCCCGGGGTATTTGGGGGGGGGGGGTAATCTTTCTTGACATTTCAGGGCCTCCAAAACTGTGATAGGTAGTGAGGAAGTGAAATTAGCAATTTACGCCCTTAGAAAGCCTGAAGAGGGCGATTGGTTTTCGGGGTCCTGTACGTGGCTAGACTGCCAAAAAGTCTCACATATGTGGTATCCCTGTACTCATGAGAAGCATCAGCATGTATTTTGGTGTGTAATTCTACATATACCCATGGCATGTGTGAGCAATATATCATTTACGTGATAATATTATATTAAAAGGCAGTCCTCCAGGCCTCCTCCCTCAGTTTTTTTGTGTTTCCTGCTGGACGGGAAGAAAGCATGGAAGGAAGCTTTTTGGGAGCTCTATGTCTCAGGGCTATCCTGAGAGGAGATCTGGCGTATCGTTCTGGCCTGCACACCCCTCCGTCCAGAACTGCAGGGAGGAGAGAGGTAGCGGGTCCCCCACCATCAGAAGGTCGGGGAGAGCTGAGCCTTGGTGACCTAGCGGCCCCTGCCGCACCAGCTGAAGGGCTGACCACGGGACTCCCCTGGCCTGCGAGCAGGGAGGTCTGGAGCCATCACTGCACTTGGAACGGGCGTCTCAGGCGTTCGTTGGCGGGGTGCAGTGTGGTATTCACGCTCTCCTGACCGGAGCTCAGGAGGAAGCGTGTGGGAGGCGGGGCTATTGCGCTCCAAAGGCAGGAAGTGAGGCAACTTCCGGACGGGAGAGGTCATCAGAGGGCGCCTGGAGAGTGCTTCCTGTCTCCCGGAAGGCACGGTGGTGGACATTACAGGCACCCGGGAGGCGCAAGGGGATCACCTGGACCAATGGAGGCACCTGCAACTCAGGCAGTGGACCCCGGTCCAGCGGGCACTGGCACCTCCCAGGTAATTGTGGGAATGAGGGTCCACGTTTTTTACACTGGGGGGGAGGTAGAGGAGGAGGAGGAGGAAGAGCATAGTACGGTATCTACTCTTCTCTACAGGGGGTGGCACTTTATTGTTTACCCAGCACAGTGGTGTTTTAGATGGAGTTAGGACGATGGTTGTTTTTTTCTCCATCTGGTTCTAGGTCAGGAACGAGAAGGCCCATCAGCCCAGAAGAAAATGCGCAGTGTGTGGAGCAAAGATGGCCCCAAGCTGGGAGAAGCCGCTGTGCGCTGACTGCTTTAGTAGATTAGTCAGGGAGGACATGGCTGTTTCATACAGCAACATCCTAGCATCAGTTAGGGATGAGATTGCGTCCACTCTCCAGTCTTTCAAGGGGATGATGGACAGGGAACAGGGGCCCTCGGTCCCTCTTTCAAGAATGGCTAGTATGCCTTTGCTGTCCGTACCAAGTCTAGGGGACAGCGAGGAAAGGGATTCCAGATCACTCACAGCCTCTCAGGCAGACTCAGAGTCTGAGCCAGAGGATGAGGATGATTCCTCCAGGGGGTCCAGATACAAGTTATCGCTGGACGATGTGGGGGGTTTGCTTAAGGCGATTTATGATCTATAGATTAAGGAAGAAACGGTACAGCTTTCTAAGCATGACCGCTTGTACCTAGGGTCTAGTGCGCAGAAGAGTATTCCCAGTTCATAAATCTTTGATAGAAACGATTTTGCTGTAGTGGGAGCATCCAGAAAGAAGGCCTTCCTTTTTGGGAAACCTTAAGCACAGGTTTCCTTTTGACAAAGATTCTGCCCATCCCTGGAATAAAATGCCAAAATTTGGATGTGCCATTAGCCAAAATCTCTAAGAAGACAGTCTTGGCATTTGATGATCATGGGTCACTTAAGGACCCTATGGACAGGAGAGGGAACGTGCTTCTCAAGAGGGCCTGGGATGCATCAGCAATTGGTCTTAAGCAAGCCTTGGCGGCAACCTGCATCGCCAGGAATCTAGAGTGCTGGCTGACAAAGCTATAGTCCCATATTGCTGCAAGTACGTCTAGACCGCAGCTGCTCACATCTTTTCCACTGCTATTTTAGACAGTAGGGTTTCTGGCAAACTCTTCAGAGGAGTCAGTAAAACTGGCAGCTAGGTCAGCAGTGTTAGTAGACGCAGCCAGACGAGCAGTGTGGCTGAAAGTATGGTCGGGGGACACGGCCTCTTAAGCTCTGTGGCTTACCTTTCTCGGGAGACCACCTTTTTGGGGCTGGATTGCCGGAAGTTCTGGAATGGACTCGGGATAGAAAGTAGGCCTTCCCAGAGAGGAAGAAGAAAGAGGGCAAGCAGCCCTTTCGGGACTTCAGACAGCAGACCCAACAAGGAAAGGGGAGTCACCCTAAGAAGCACTGGACAGGTCACAAGGGGCAGGGTAGAGGAGGACTCTTATTTAATCCTCCTCAAACCACCCCAAAGTCTAAGTGACTCTTGCGTCCCGGTGGGAGGGAGACTGGGGGACTTCCTTCCACAATGGAGGACGACGATTTCAAGTCCATTTATTTTAAACATCATAGAGAGTGGATACAGGCTGGAGTTCAAGTCAAATCCCCTGTCCAGTTTTCTTGTCACCCAGCTTCCCCGAGACTGGGAGAAGGCCAATGCTCTATGCCTGCTTTTGGGCGAGTTGGTGGACCAAAAGGTCATCATACAGGTACCAGAGGAGGAGTGCTGGCAGGGTGTGTATTCCCACATTTTTGTGGTCAGGAAACCTTCGGGCAAATTCAGATTTATCCTCAATCTCCGCCCTCTGAACAGATACCTGAGGTACAAGCGGTTCAGGATGGAGTCTATTTTTACGGTGTCGAATCTCCTGTTCCCGGACTTTTATATGGCAATGGTGGATCTACGGGATGCGTACCTTCATATTCCGGTCCACCAGGATTTTCAGAAGTACCTCCGGTTGGCTGTCAGGATAAATTCAGAGATTTTTCACATTCAATTTCAGGCTAGCATCCTCTCAGAGGATATTTACAAAGGTACTGGCAGAGGCTCTAGCCCCACTATGCATCAGAGCCATACCGGTGACCCCCTATTTGGACGACCTCCTGTTTAATGCTCGGTCAGCACAGCAGTTGGAAAAGGACTTGCAGGAGGCGCAGGTGTTCCTACAGGCCCTTGGGTGGCTTATCAACCAGGACAAGTCTCAGCTTGTTCCTTCTCAGGAGGTGCATTATCTGGGCTACACAATCTCGTCCAAAGTGGGGAAGATTTTCCTCCCGCCAGAAAAGATCGAGAAGGTGGGTCAGGCAGTGACACAACTTCAGACCAGTCGGGAAGCCCGGATCAGGGAAGTCATGAGAGTAGTAGGTCTGATGACTTCCTGCTTCCCGGCAGTTCCCTGGGTGAGATGTCATCAGCGTCCACTGCAGAATCACCTGTTAGCCTGTTGGAAAGGTGACCAACAGAGTTTGGACCCTACCAGCCAGGATCAGGAGGTCATTAAGGTGGTGGAGATCCCAGCACAATCTGGACCAGGGTCTGTGGTGGATCAGACCAGTGGCTCAGATAGTGACGACAGATGCCAGCACCTTCGGGTGGGGAGCCCATTTGGACAGCGACTTGGCACAGGGTTCTTGGCAAAGAGTGTATATTTCTTTGGCGGTCAAGTGTGTTTCAAAGCAAAAATTGGAGTGATTCTATCCCCATGCCAAATATTGAATATAGAAACAAAAGTAGAAACCCCCTCTGGGACGGGAAGACCAACTCACCAAGAAAAGAAGTACATGCGTAAAAAGTAACATTTATTGTTATTTCATGTGTATGTACTTTGGGTAATATATGTTTGTTTCATTGCTTACTGTCCATGTGTCCATGTTTGAACCATAGTTTAGTAATAGAAACTGGGCTAATTAAAGAATATTATTTTAAAGTGACATCATGTGCAATACAGATATAAAGATAAAAAAAAAAAAAAAAAGGAATCAAAATCCAATAGGAGATAAAATAGTACAAACCTGGTGAATGTGTGCCAATGAATCAAGAGCACAAAATACAAATTGTGTAAATCTCATATGAAGTGTCCAAAAAATGTGTAAAAAAAATAAATAAAAAAAAAAATAAAAATATACACATATACACAGAAGAGCTATTAATATATGTGTGTCAATAAACTTCAGAAAATCCCCAGCGCACAGATATTAAAAAATGATCTTCAACAAAGTATTCCACAGTCTCAATTCAGGCATGTGTTGTGTGACTTAGCAGTGCTCCACCGGCGTATCCAGAAAATGGTGACTTTCACACAAGCTGTGCGCTGGGGATTTTCTGAAGTTTATTGACACACATATTAACAACTATTTTGCATCTATATATATTTTTTATATATTTTTTACACATTTTTTGGACACTTCATATGAGATTTACTCAATTTGTATTTTGTGCTCTTGATTCATTGGCACACATTCACCAGGTTTTTACTATTTTATCTCCAATTGGATTTTGATTCCTTTTTTATCTTTATATCTGTATTGCACATGATGTCACTTTAAAATAATATTCTTTAATTACCCCAGTTTCTATTACTAAACTGTTATGTATAGGTTTTTATATATAGCTTAAAGGGACAGCGCCATCTCCTTGTTTATAACTTTATCTCTATTTTCCAGTTTGGAAATCTAGGAGGGCAGCAGTCCCAATAACCTTTTTATTCATTGGTTTGTATCATCCTAAGCTCGGAATTTATTACCCTCCACTTTTGAACCATCACTATGTCTGGATGTTTGTTCTTAACTATACCAATAAATGTTACTTTTTACGCATGTACTTCTTTTCTTGGTGAGTTGGTCTTCCCGGTTAAAGTCCCAGAGGGGGTTTCTTCTTTTGTTTCGAAGGAGACCAAAAGATCCTCAAATCAGAGGAAGCTCTTGGCAATTCAGAGAGCTCTTCTAGCCTTCCAGACACAAGTAAGGGGGATGCACCTTCAGATTTGGACAGACAATGCAGCGGCTGTCGCATATGTAAACAAACGGGGGAACAAGAAGTCCTCCTCTACAGAGGATAGCGAGAGAGTTCTTCGCCTGGGCCGAACGGAACCTGGCCTCGCTGTTGGCAGTCCATCTGAAGGGCACTCAAAATTCCTTAGTGGATTTTCTCAGTCGTCAGCGCATAAAGCAAGACGAATGGTCCCTCAACAGGAAGGTATTCGAAGAGATCGTTTGAAGGTGGGGATGTCCGGAGGTAGACCTCTTTGCTTCAGAAGACAACAAGAAGGTCAACCAGTTCTTTTCCCTGGATCCTCAAGGTCAGGCCAGAGGAATAGATGCCCTCGCTTACACATGGGAGTATTTATGCAGTGAATTTTTTTGGAAAAAAAACCATCTCAATTGTTTGGTAAAATTTAAATGATCTCACACCGAGTACATAGATACCAAACACGACATTGTTTAAAATTGCGCACTCCCGTGCAGCGGCGACAAACCACATACATTTGTAAAAGCCTTTACAGATTACCACTTTAGATTTACAGAGGGAGTCTAGTGCTAGAATTACTACCTTCAATCTGATGTTCGCGGTGATACCTCGCATGGTGCAATGGCTGTTTACACACGACATGAGACCGATGCTTGAATTCCCCTTTGTGCGCAAGCATGGGGGGGGGGGGGGGGGGGGGCGTAAG
>BLSH010325916.1:590557-608630 GCA_018402905.1 Glandirana rugosa | reverse complement strand
GGGGGGCGATCAGGGGGTTAAATGTACCTAACTATGTGATCTGGTGTCAGTGTAGTGCTTTTACTCACAATAGCTGTTGTCTCTTCTCTCTCTGGAATGGAAAAGGGGTTTATGTGAGAAGAGCTCGTTGTTTCCTGTGCCTGGGTTTTGTAAACACAGGCACATGCTGGTCTGTGACTGGTCAGAAACGATCAGCAGATCCAGGCCAAAAATCATAGGGCTTGACCTGAAGATTGATCGGTTCTGCACCAAATCACATCACCACTGGACCGGCGGGTGCACACTTCCTCTGCACGGATCACGTACTAGGTACGTGATCTGGCTCAGAGCGGCTGCCCCACCGCAGTAAATGGGGCGTTCAAGAAGTGGTTAATCTGTCCTATGAGAGGAGGGGGAGAAAGACCAGTGCTGCTGTGGATGGGCATAGCGCTGGATAGATGTAGGACTCCAGAAGTATTTAGGGAGGGAAGGGGAAACAAAAAAAAAAAGGTTAAAAAAAATGTTTAACCTTAATGCAAGTAATGCATTAAGATTGCTTTTTAACACTTTTTCTGTCACTTTTTAAATAGCTTTTTTTTCTTCTTTCCTTCCTTCAGACTACTAATTAAGGGGAGTGGTTAATTGGTCACAGGTAATCCAGGTCCTATAAAACTTTCTGTAGAACTCATTTCTGAGCTTGCTCATCCTTGAGCTTACTGCCTTTTTGCTTGCTGGAACTCTGACAAGTGGACCTTAACTAAGTGGTGAGTTAAAAAACAGAGTTTAAAACGGGAGATTATAACAGGAGTCTTCAAACCTATAAGTAATATCTGAAATTTCCTGTTATTAGTGTTGTTGCATCTGGGAAAATGTGTGCTAGCAAGATTGAAGGTTTTGTACAGTGCACAGTGTGCCACATGTATGCAACTATGGAGCAACAGCTCCAGGTTGGATAGCACTGTAACAGATGTGAGCAGGTTGCCCTTCTGGAAGCTCGCATAATAGATCTGGAGGAGCAAATTGCAACGCTGGGCAGAACTGTCAACCTTGAAAGGGGTCATCTGCTCACTGAGCAGGTGGCTATTAGGGTTAATGGGGAGGGTGGAGGGGTAAGTCAGGGTTATAAGGTAAATAGATGGGTTAATACAGTTAGAGGGAGTGGCAGGGGCTCACAGAAAAGGAAGGCCAGCCCTAGGTTTGAGCTTCCTAACAGAATTGCCAAGTTGAGTGAAGATTGGGGGTGGCAAACTCAGAGGTGGCAGCCCTAGATGTCACCGCTCCCCCAACAGCCGGGAGAGCAGCCCATCTAGTAGGGGTGGTAGGGGTAGTGCAGGTAGGCCTAGACATTTGGTGATAATTGGGGATTCTATAATTAGAAGGACTGATAGAATAATTGTTGTCAGGATCGCCTCAACCAAATGTTTTGCTGTCTCCATGGTGCCAGGGTTTGGCATGTGGTGGACCAGTTTGATAAATTACTGGAAGGGGCTGGGTATGACCCAGCTGTCTTGGTCCACGTTGGAACCAATATATGGAAGGTGGAGGCTTCCAATTTAAAAAAATAGGTTGTAAGTTGAAGGGAAGGACCTCCAAGGCAATATTCTCTGAAATATTGCCCATGCCATGCGCAACACCGGAACGGCAGGGGGAGATTAGAGCCCTGAATGCATGGCTAAAGACTTGGTGTAAGGAGGAGGGCTTTGGGTTTTTTAGAGCACTGGGCTAACTTTTCATTGGGGCGCAACCTATATGCTAAAGATGGTTTGCATCTAAATGGAAGAGGGTCTGTTGTGCTGGGGAGAGGTTCAAGGGAAAGCTGGAGGAGTATTTAAACTAGTATTGAGGGGGGAGGGTGTGTTAGATTATAATGGGGTAGACAGGTCAGACAGGGGTCAGCTTCTATTAGTGGGTACAATGGGGAAAGATGGGGGAGGGCTATGGAAGATGATATGAAGGTTCCCATGTTACAATCAACCATTGGAAAGTGTACTGTTTGTACTAAAATAAAAAATATGCAACATACATGTGCAAAATGTGACCGCGAATTAAAGTGTTTGTTCACCAATGCCAGGAGTCTGCCAAGGAAAATAGGCGAGTTGGAAGCTCTGGTGCATGATGAGAACTATGATTTAATTGGTATTGCTGAATCTTGGCTTCATTCTTCACATGACTGGGCTATTAATATTCCTGGCTATGCTCTCTTTTGGAAAGACCGGGTAAGACGGAAGGGTGGTGGTGTCTGTCAATATGTGAGAAGTGATCTCAAAGCGAGTGTGAATGAGGACCTAGTTGATGGAGAGTGTGATGAGTTTGAAGCATTATGGGTAGATCTGCATATGGGTGTGCACACTACAAAGGTTAACATTGGAGTTTGTTATAGGCCTCCCAGTGTTAGAGGAGGTGGAGGCTCCTTACACGGATGGAAAGGGCTGGGACAGTGATAATAATGGGGGATTTTAACTACCCGGAAATTAATGGAGTAATGGCACTGCTGGGACAGTTACAAAAATGTATAAACCTATTACAGGACAATTTTATAGTCCAGTTTATTGAGGCCCAAACTAGGAATGATGCTTTGCTGGACCTGGTAATCTCAAACCATGCAGAGCTTATTGCCAATATTTTGTATAAAAGATCATCTGGGTAACAGTGACCATAACATGATTTCATTTAATGTAAGCTGCAAGCAACAAACCTATATGGGAAAGATAAAAACACTTAATTTTAAGAGAGCAAATTTTACAAGGATGAGGGCTGCTCTCCAGGACTTAGACTGGGAGGGAATGAATATTCGCATCAATGAACACAGAACAGAAATGGGAACTTTTCAAAAAGACTTTATGTGAACGCACTGCAAAGTATATTCCCTTGGGCAAGAAGTTTAAAAGGCTAAAAATAAAACCTATGTGGCTCACAGCCAAAGTCAAAAAAGTTATAAATGATAAGAAAAGAGCATTTACAAAATATAAAAATGAAGGAATGCTATCATCTTTTAAATGTTACAAAGAATATAACAGAATATCTAAAAAGGAAATCAAGGATGCAAAAAGTCAAAACGAACAACAGATTGCAAAAGATAGTAGGACAAACCCCCAAACATTCTTCAAATATATTAATAGTAAAAAGGTCAGGTATGAGCATGTAGACCCTTTACAAAATAATAGTGTGTGACTCGGGACAAAGAGAAGGCAAACTTTAAATACATTCTTCAGCTCTGTGTATACAAAGGAGCATGGGGGAGCTCATGTCCATAATGGGGGTGGTAGGGACACAGCCCCAAATGATCCACAATGGCTCAAAAGTGAAATGGTCCAGAAGTATTTAGACAGAATAAAGGTAGATAAAGCACCTGGACCAGATGGCATCCATCCACGGATCCTAAAGGAATTGAGCTCTGTCATTTCAAGGCCATTGTATCTAATTTTTAGGGACTCCTTAATGACTGGAATAGTACCACTGGATTGGCGTAGGCCTAATGTGGTGCCCATATTTAAAAAGGGATCAAAGTCTTTACCAAGTAACTATAGACCTGTTAGTTTAATTTCTATAGCTGGGAAGATACTGGAGAGTTTAATAAAAGACCACATAGATGAGTTCTTGTTGGAAAAAATGTTTTAAGCAACAGACAGCATGAATTCATGAAAGACAGACGTTGCCAAATAAACCTGATTTCTTTTTATGAGGCGGTAAGTAAAACCTTGGACAGAGGGGTGGCTGTGGACGTGGTACACTTGGATTTTGCAAAAGCGTTTGACACAGTTCCCCACACACGGCTAATGTGTAAGGTAAAGTCTACAGGCTTGGAAAGATCCGTTTGTAAATGGATAGATAACTGGCTAAAAGACTGAATTCATGGAGTAATGGTTAATGATTCTTACTCTGAATGGTCTAAGGTTATAGGTGGTGTATCCCAAGGTTCAGTGTTGGGATCCTTACTTTTGAATATATTTATAAATGATATAGGGTCTGGGATTAAAAGTACAATTTCAGTGTTTGCAGATGACACCACGCTATGCAGTGGAATACCGTCCTTACAGGATGTCTCCAACTTACAAGCAGACCTCAATGCACTGTCAAATTGGGTGACTATGTGGCAAATGAGGTTTAATATTGATAAATGTAAAGTTATGCATTTGGGGGCTAAGAATATGCATGCATCATACAAACTAGGGGGAGTACAACTGGGGGAATCCATTGTGGAGAAGGATCTGGGGGTTTTGGTAGATCATAAGCTTAATGATGGCATGCAATGCCAAGCTACGGTTTCCAAAGCAAGCAAAATACTTTCTTGTATTAAGAGAGGTATGGACTTAATACATACAGATCATTAGTAATACCTCATCTGGAATATGCAGTTCAGTTTTGGGCACCAATTCTCAAAAAGGATATCGGGGAACTGGAGAAAGTGCAGAGAAGGGCAACCAAACTAATAAGAGGCATGGAGGAGCTCGGCTATGGGGAAATATTAGAGGAACTGAATTTATTCTCTCTTGAGAAGAGGATATTAAGTGGGGATATGATCAACATATAGAAATATACAGGGTGGGCCATTTATATGGATACACCTTAATAAAATGGGAATGGTTGGGGATATTAACTTCCTGTTTGTAGCACATTAGTATATGTGAGGGTGGAAACTTTTCAAGATGGGTGGTGACCATGGTGGCCATTTTGAAGTCGGCCATTTTGAATCCAAATTTTGGTTTTTCAATAGGAAGAGGGTCATGTGACACATCAAACTTATTGGCAATTTCACAAGAAAAACAATGGTGTGCTTGGTTTTAACATAACTTTATTCTTTCATGAGTTATTCACAAGTTTCTGACCACTTATAAAATGTGTTCAATGTGCTGCCCATTGTGTTGGATTGTCAATGCAACCCTTTTCTCCCAATCTTCACACACTGATAGCAACACCGCAGGAGAAATCCTAGCACAGGCTTCCAGTATCCGTAGTTTCAGGTGCTGCACATCTCGTATCTTCACAGCATAGACAATTGCCTTCAGATAACCCCAAAGATAAAAGTCTAAGGGGGTCAGATCGGGAGACCTTGGGGGCCATTCAACTGGCCCATGGCGACCAATCCACTTTCCAGGAAACTGTTCATCTAGGAATGCTCGGACCTGACACCCATAATGTGGTGGTGCACAAGTCAGAAACTTGTAAATAACTCATGAAAGAATAAAGTTACGTTAAAACCAAGCACACCATTGTTTGTCTTGTGAAATTCCAAATAAGTCTGATGTGTCACATGACCCTGTTCCTATTGAAAAAACTAAAGTTGGATTCAAAATGGCCAACTTCAAAATGGCCGCCATGGTCACCACCCATCTTGAAAAGTTTCCCCCCTCACATATACTAATGTGCCACAAACAGGAAGTTAATATCCCCAACCATTCCCATTTTATTAAGGTGTATCCATATAAATGGCCCACCCTGTATAAGTGGTCCATATAGTGAACTTGGTGCTGAGTTATTTACTTTAAGGTCATCACAAAGGACAAGGGGGCACTCTTTACATCTAGAGGAAAAAAGATTTAATCTCCAAATACGGAAAGGTTTCTTCACAGTTAGAGCTGTAAAAATGTGGAATAGACTCCCTCCAGAGGTGGTTTTGGCCAGCACGGTAGATTGCTTTAAAAAAGGCCTGGATTCTTTCCTTACTGTAAATAATATAACTAGGTACTAACATTTTTAAGTAAAGTTGATCCAGGGTGAATCCCATTGCCTCTCTGGGAATCAGGAAGGAATTTTTTCCCCCCGCTATAGCAAATTGGATCATGCTTTGCTGGGGGGGTTTTTGCCGTCCTCTGGATCAACTGTGGGTGAAGGATTGTATATGGGATTGTATGGTTATATATAATTTTTCTATTTTTTTTTTTTTTTTTGCTTGAACTAGATGGACTTGTCTTTTTTTTTTTTTTTTTCCCAAAAGTTTTTATTGAAAGATTTACAGAATACAAGGAATTAATACATCCAAAAAGTTTACATTATATGTGGTTATAACATTTTGCTCACATAAGTTGTCGTAAGATGGTAAGTAGGGCTGTAGGGGAATTGTCCAAATGTAGGAGAGTGAGGCAATTGTTGAATCATAAGTACAGATAAATGAATAAATGGTCATTTAGTAAAACTATTTGGATATAGGATTAGCTGTGGTTAATTTGAGGCATGAACGCTGAAAGCAAAAGGGGTGGAGCAAGTCTTTTTTTTTTTTCAACCCGACTAACTATAACTATTAGAAAAAAAACTAAAACTTTTAGAATTTAGAACCAGTTTAAACTTGTATACCTAAAGTAGTCATATTTAAGCTGTAAAAAAAAAAAAAAAATCTGTGTATTTTTAGCTAAAAACTAACAAGGCAGTTGAGGTTTCTACTTCTGCAAGAAAAAAAAGCCACGGTTTTTAAAGCGTTTTGTAGGGTTGTCAAATTTTTTTTTTTTTTTATGGAGACCACCTCTTTATGCAATTGCTTGCTGTAGTGGTGGAAGGGGTGGGAGAACGTATAGTTAACACCAAGGCCTTTAGATCTTATACCCCCAAAAAAAGATCAGTTGATGTTTTAAAAAGACCTGAAAGACACTGAGAACAAAGTAGTTCTTTTTAAAAATAAAGTGCAACTCCAGCAATTTTTTGTGAATGGATAGAACCTCTGTCCAGTGTTATTGCTGTCTGTGTACCCCTGGGGCAGCTCAGTAAGTATAAATTTCCCTAAAATAAGTCAGGTATCACCAGAAATTGTGCACATATTAGAAGATTTCCCATGCATGCCGGTCACAGATAGCAAAAAAACCTAATGAAGATTCTAACCCTTTGTTACTCTTGGAAAAACCTCAGTTTAATGTTCAAGGTCAATTCCCTTCAATTCTGCCCCTTCTTCCCTGCCCACTTGTATCCACAGTACTGGTCTCTATTAATGACTTGACTACAATGTCAGTATATTTAATACATTTTATATTTTTGTGACAATCAGTGTATTACAGATTTTCTTACTGTGAAAGGATAATGTAAGTTACGAAGACTTGTCATCTCATGCTAGCACTTTAGAAAAACCCACATTCAGGAGGTTACCGGAACTTACTAAGCATGTTTCAGTGGTAATGAGCTAAACAAAAAACATAAATAGTTTGCAGCTACTGTACGGTGTGGGACACTTTTACCTCTCTATATACTATAAGACACAGTTCAGAGTAAAACCCAGTTGAACATGGCCTTGACAGCAGTGTCTTTGTGGAATTAACTAGGACCTTAACCACCAATGCATTGTCCAGCACTTGTTTATGTTCGTTTTATAAGTGGCAGCTTTTAATGAAGAAATTCTGGAAATAAAAAATATTTAACCGTTTCAAGTCTATACACTTTAACCCCCTTTTAATCCAGGCCATTCTTCAGTTTTCAGCACTGTCACAGTTTGAATGATAGTTACTTAGTCATACAACACTGTACCCAAATTCAATTCTTATCATTTTTTTCTTCGTTTCTGTTATAAAATTTTGCAAATAGTCTTTCTTCACAAATTTAGGTCAAAATGGATTCTGCTACAATTGGTAAAAACCCAAATTAATGTATTTAGTGTCATGTGTTAAAGTTATAGAGTCTACAAACTAATGCCATATATACTGTATATTGAAAATTGATCAGTCCTGATGTACTGAATGTCTATCTCCTGAGGTCCTAAAATGGCAGGACAGCACAAATATCCCAAAATAATCCCTTTTGGGAAGTAGACAGTCCAAGGTATTTAGTAAGAGGCATGGTGAGTTTTTTGTCGCAATTTTTTGGAAAATTGAATAAAATTGTGTTTTTTTTTTTTTTTTTTTTTTTTTTTACAAACTTGTCATTTTAACAAGTTATCAGCATAGGCATACTTATAATTACAACCCAAAACAAATTCTACTCCACCTTTGGGCTTTCAAGGAGTATAAATTACTGAACAATGTCCATTCACAGGAGCGCGGCTTGGGAGTGAGCCTGCTCAAGTGCCCCCATAGCAAGCGGCTTGCTATTGGGGTCACTCGGCAGGGGGGAGGATCCAGGAGCACCGCCAGGGGACCCAAAAAGATCGGGACTGCTCTGTGCAAAACCATTGGTAAGTATAACATGTTTGTTATTTTTTTAAAAAATGTTACCTTTTAGAACCACTTTAAGTTGTCAGTTAAAAAGATATTTCTGACACACATCACAGGCATACTTAGAATTACAACACAAGGAAAAGAGAGCACAATCCAATTTATTGAAAGTAACCAAAAAACCACAGCTCCCAACACTCACATTATTCCATGAGAATAAAGCATGTCAAAGTAAGTGCCATTCCTCCTTGATGGCCGCTGTAAGATTTGGGTGATCGTATACATCTGATGAGGCTAACTGACAGCTCAAATGTATAGTATCCCACATGGCCACTAATCATGGCTGATAGATCGTGCCATACTGTAGGGTGCACAAATGCCTATCATGTATTAAACTTGAAATGTATTTCAAAGGAGGGAATGCCTATTAAATCAGGGTATTAATTATCAACTCCTTGTTTAATCCACCCGGGGACATTGTATTCAAGGTATATATCCAGAATGTCTTGAGAGCACACAGTCCGGAAAACCTTTCCCCCTCTGGAATAGACATTGATATAGCTTCAATACCAAAAATCACCATGCCTTCCATACTGCCGCCATGTACCTGAGCGAAATGTTTGGGAACTCTGTTTATCTCATTTATGCTCTATAAAACACCTGTGTTCCCCAAACTTGGTGCACACTGTCTGCCTTACATAAAATAGGACACAAAGACACTTCAAACTATAGACAACAAATGACATATTGCAACTAATAAACTGTTTCATTTTGAATTCCCATCCATCTCTTCTTATAAATGTTTGTTTTTTTTACCATGAAGCATAATGGCAGGCTTTACATTTTTTTCAACTTGCATTTAAATGACCCTGTCACATTTAAGAATGTTGGCGTATCTTTAAAGGATAAGTTCCCCTTTTGGAACATGTTACACCCATATTCAGGATGTAGTATGTTACAAATCCACAAAAAAGGATTGAAAGAGCAGGATTCTCTATCAAAAAATGAGGGACTTTGTGGGCACGACATGAAGCAATTCTACTAAAAAATTGTATCTTTATTACAAGATTGATTTAAAAGGACTTATAACAAAACAACACCCTATTGATAAAACTAGGTCAACAGATAACCAATAACAGTCATGGAGGTATGGAACCTTTTATTCAATGAGTACAAAGTCCATGTCAACTGTATTATGTAGAATAGCTGTATATCAAGAAGGTATATTCATAAACATTCTCCATGCTTGCTTGTCAACGTGTTTCACACAATAGCTTCTTCAGGACATTCTGGGTAGGTGCTGGTAGAGCCTGTAAACAAAAAATAGGAGAGCTCCACACGACAAACTTAAAACAATCTTTAGAACAATAACCAACTTCAAGAACTCCCACATCTGAGTTTGATAGTGTCATCTCTGTTTATCCAGGAAAATAAGAGGACAAAGTAAAATCGAGACTTGCCCCCCTCTCTCTGGGGCCAGCACTGCTGAGTCTAGTTGCCAATGTATATATCCTATGGTATGAAGCCGCTATAAATATAGCTTAACCCAAAAGTATATGGCTATAACCAGCAAAATGGCATCCCACAAAATGATGAGCTTGAATACCAAAAGATGGAGGAACTTGCTCACAAACAGCAGAGGTCTATTGAATAAATATGCAGATGGGAATATACGACAGTAGAGGGATGAGACACCTTGTGAGGGTAGAACAGGTTATGCCTTAAATGGTAGAGCCAACCCCAGAGTCCCCAAGTGGGGACAAAGCACCTTGCCTATCAATCGGGGCTGGTGCAGGTGTCCGTGTTGGTGTGCGTTTACAAATCCACCGACACCCCCCCCCCCCCCGAACCTCCCCGGCTACGCTCGCCCGATCATGTCACTCATTCACATGAAAAGAGAAGAGAATCATCTAATCTTTCATCCTTTTTATTTGTACCCATACCATTAAGATAATGGTCAACCACTTTTTGAATGTGGTCTCTTTTGTGTCCTTTTCAAGGAATTTGGTGGTCAACACCTCAGCTTGGAATAGATAGTCTGAGGTGTTGAAACAATACCTAGAACTGGCTATAAGGAATGTTCTCTTTCCACCTTGTGTGGTGAAATCTTTTCCTATGTAAATAGGAATTGCCTGCCGTCTCCTTGAAATGGGTCTTGGAGGTTATCCTACCCTCATTGTCCCAAGGCAATACTAAAGCCAAGGAAACAAGGGAAAGGGCAACCACTTCATGTGTGAATTGTATTCCATAAAGGTTGGAATTACAATAGGTGACAAAGCTCAAAACTGTCTCTAATGGGCCATCCCAAATAATGAGCACATTGTCAATGTAACACCCGTAGTATACTAATTGCCTAACAAAGGGACCAGGTGTTATATTTCTTCCAATGTCCAATGAATAAATTGGCATAGCATGGTGCAAAATGTGATCCCATTACTGTGCCTGCTATCTGCCTATAGTAAGGCCCATTACATTTAAAGTAGTTCTTTTCCAGGGCAGATTTTGTACACTGACAGATGAAGTCCGATTGGGAAGAATGGATGTAGTCAGCCTCAGATAGAAAATGTTCCACTGCATGCAGTCCACCTTCGTGGGGGATGGAGGTATAAAGTGAGCATACATCTGGTGATAACAATAAGTAACTGTATTCCCACCTATAGTGTAAGTTTTCTAATACTTGGGAGGAATCCCTAATATAGGCTGGTAAAGCTGTCACCAATGGTTGCAAAAAATGTCCACATATTGGGACCCCTTAATGGTAATGCTGTCCATACTCGCTACTATAGGCATCCCTGGTGGACCTGTTAGGTCCTTGTGGACCTTGGGGATGTGGTAAAAGTAGGGGGTTTTAAAAAAGTTATTGGTAAAGAACTGTTTTTCAGCTTTATTTAAAACTCCCCTATTGTAAGCATAGCTGACCAACCCCGACAGTTCTGATTTATATAGTTGGAGAGGATCTTTACTCAATATCTCATTTGATCAGATAAGAGACTATTGGCTTCCTTTTAGATAATCATCCCAGTTCTGGACAACTATCCCTCCCCCTTTGTCGGTCATACGAATAACCACATTGTGGTTATTATTCAGATCTTCTAAAGCTGATTTTTCAGATTGGGTAAGATTACCCCCGGTAACCTTCCCCTTGGGTTGAGCACACAGTTTCTTAAACTCTGCATACATCATTGCGTAAAACGTTTTAATAAATTCAATATTGACACAGTGGGGATAAAATGCTGACTTTGGCCGAAATTTGGTATGGATGATGTCATTATTAGATGGGGTAGACAAGGTAACTTATAAGCAAGGGAAGGGAGATAACAGCGTAGACCTCTGGTGTAGTAAAAGGATCAAAGGACTTTATTAAAAACAACATATTCTATACTCACAAAATAAAATGTGAAAGAGCGCATATAGTACACAAGAAAGAGCCCACTCAACACACAAGGAAAGGATGGATGAGCAACAGTGACACATTTGAACTGATATTTCTGTGTTATTTTCACATATGATTACAATGTAAACATTCTATTTTTTAATTGTTGCCAGACTGCCAGCAGACTTTTGGATTGTTTTTAATAAAGCCCTTTAAACCTTTTACTACAGCTGTTTTCTCAATTTCCTTTGTCTTCACAGGTGGAGTTCCCTCTTCCTGATTACAGTAGCACTCCTCCTAGTATGTAGTAGTTGTGTGTCTAGATCAGTGATTCTCCTCCAGAGGTTGCTAGGGGTTCCTTGAGCAATGAACAATTTCTGCCTCTCAGATAAGTTTCCACTAAAACCATAGATCTTTTTAGCTATCTGTAAGGGGGTAATTCTTTCCAATGACCACAAGTGTAAGGGGCATTCTTCCCATTGACCATCACACTAATGTATCATGAGTTGTAGATTTCTCATTTTTAGCAGGGGTTCCCCGAGACCGGAGAATTATTTTAAGGGTTCCTCCGTGTTGAAAAGGTTGAGAAACGCTGGTCTAGATGATGGGCTACCCGCTCAGTAGTTCACATTATTTATTAACTGCTGTATTTATATTTACATTTATCATTTGAGGTCATATTTATGTCATACATAGCTTTTTGGTTTGTTATGGTCAATTCAGGAAGAGTGTAGCACTGTGAGACGAACGCCCTCCTGGTGTTAGGCTTTTTGTGGTTTTTGGCAAAGGTAACTCATAATCCATTCCACTTTTCAATAATAACTCCTCTAATATAGCCAAAATATTTGCATCGCTCTCGAGAATTGCAGACACCTCAACCCCTAAATCTACCACTGTTGGATTATTTTTGTTGGGGGAACTATCCACTAGGTGATTGCTCAGTTTCAGGGATTTGTGTTAATCTTTGAAAGGGTAAAATTAAATTTGCGCTACAACTGGGGGCAAAGTTCAGTCACTTTCATTAAGTATATGGGATGATAAATTAAAAATCTTTTATAGTAGTGTTCAGTTATCTTTTTTGGCTCACTTGGACCGGTTCCCCTTTCCTCCTCTGATTGCTCTCGATATTTTATTTTCTCCACGGGGAGGGGGGGGGTGTCGAAGTGTGCACTAAAAAATGGTTGCTATCTGAATTATACTTGACTACTACCCAACATGAGACCAGATTGGTGGTACTCAACTGACCTCCATTAGTGGGATCCTCATGATGTGCATTAGCCTCGTTGGACACCTCTTTGGGCTGTCTGTTACCCTCATCGGAGGTATACTATTACCCGTGTCTTACAGTGGCCATCGAGGAGAAACGGCACTTACTTTAACATGCTTTATTCTGATTGCAGCATGTGAGTGTGTTTTTTTTTTTTTTTTTGGTTACTTTCAGTAAATTACACTAGGGCAGATTGCGCTCTTTTCCATGTGTTGTTTCAGATCCCTTCCCAGTGGGTGTTCTGGAGAGCAACAGTGCCATCACCATTGTTTAGTCCTATTGTGAATGACTCTTATACCCACAAGCTATGGGGTTATATGAAGATCTGCGCATTGGCTAATCTTTTTGCATGTGGACTCTGGATACTTAGAATTATACACCAAAACATGTTTTTCTTCTCCTTAGTATTGTGATACCACATGTTTGAGTCTTTCACACAGTGGGGCCCAAAATCCAAGGAGCATAAATTATACATCTAATTTACTCACTACCTATCATATTTTTGGAGGCCCTGGAGCACCAAGACAGTGGGAGCATCAGGACAGTGGAAACACCCACAAAATTACCACATTTTGGAAAGCAAACACCCCAAGATATTTTCCAAGAGGTGTAGTGAGTCTTTGAAGGCTTCGTTTTTTGACACAAGTTTTTGGAAAACGCAGAATGAACATGAAAATATTTTTTTTACACAAAGCTGTCAATTTAGTATTTCTCACACACAGCGTTGGCATACTTGGTAGTACACCCCAAAACATTCTGCTACTCCTCCTAAGTGTGGCAAGGCATATATGAAACTTTTTGGACTGATTATATACTGGACATTGTATCTTGTGTATCAAGCAAACCAGCCAATTGTATCAAAACCAATGCACCGTAATGGTCACCTCTACACAAGTGGTCTAGGAATATAGCTCAGATAGCATCACTTATAGCAGCCATTGTTCCTATAAGCCTTGGCATCCTAGCCTTCTGGCATGTGGCTGCCTCCAGGAATTCCATGTTTGTAGGGGGTAGGGTAGTAGACGGGTGACACTTCCTCCATGTATCCCCCCTCATTGGGCACCAAGTGTGGGTCCCATAGGAGGCCTACCCCGGGGTGGGTTCTTCTGGGATACGCTAGACACCTTGAACGGGGTCACTGCCTTACACATGGGGTACCTTTACTTGAACAGATGACTGAACTGAACTCTAGTTAACTATCTAGATGTTAATATACACCCCCACAGTCACGGTTACATTTAGGAGGGACATGCTGAGCCAATGCCCTCTCCACCTGTCCAGTGTATTTTGGTTACCTCACTTCCAGTAATGGAATGGGGTCCCGCCGTGCACCTAGCGAGGACTCCATGCCCGCACACCCTTAACTCTTCCTCTTCTGTACCTTTCAAGAGTAGAGAATATAAAGGAGCACCTCAGACTATGATAATTATGAAAAAAAACACTTTAATAGGGGTACAGGTGTTAGACAAGAGCCAACGCATTTCAGGGAACCAAGGACTCCCCCCTTCCCCAGGGCTGCTGCTTGTGAGAAGTCCTGTTAGGGTCTGCCTTAGACCTAATGTCTTGGAAATCCGACCGTAAGGTTCAGTTAGAGAGGCAGCCTAACTCAGGCTGCCTAATCTCTAACTCAGGCTTTGTAGCTGCCCCAGCATACCTGCACAAAAAGAGTCCATACATGAGTCCATAGTGGCAGATCTCCAGAACTGGTGTCTTCCCCACCTTTTATTTAAGTGGTTGTAAACTCTCTATTTGTATTTTAACTTCATAAAAAAAGCCTACCTGTATGTTACATGAATATCTCCTAATTGTGCAATGTTTAGGAGATATTCTTGTAAACAGCAGCCGGTGATCTCACCGGTGTATGCACTCTGAAGGAACAGCATACCTGTGCTGTTTCTCAGAGCTGTGTGCCAAGGCCGTGACTCCCGCGCGCATGCGTAGGAGTGACGTCAACATGGCTTTACCATTCAATGCTGTGATCAAGGCGCAATTTTGTCGCTGAAACACGTAGGCTTTCGCTTGTAGCTTGTATGGCATGATGGAATAAAAAGAAAATCATCACTATTTCTAAGAGTGCCAGCTCATCTTTTTGGTTTCTGCTCTACCATTCAAGCCACAGCAGCCCGCAAACCTTGAAGGAAGACCAGATGAAGGTGGAAGCCTCTGCAGCGGTGACAGCACTCCGCTGGAGGGCTTCTTTCAAGGTAAGTGTTTCATAATGTGCTAGTATGCGATGTATACTAGCACATTATGGCTTTACCTTGAAGGGGGATTTTTTTACTGCTTTAACAGCAAAGGGAGAGAGGCAGAGCTCAGCAAAAAAGTGTGGGAAACAGGCAGCTGTCTCACTTATGCTGCTCCTCCTCTATCACCCAAGCTGACACTCGTACGCGGTCCACCCCAGCTGCCAGAGTGGCCTATTCTGCCACCTTGTTCACAGCTACTCTTGCCATAGCCCCAGCATCATGCATGGAGGAGTCAGCTGAATTTTTTGAACACCGCATCAACCACTTGCTTCTTGAAGATGCACAGCCATTACTTGATTATGATGTTGTTTCTGAGGTTGAGGAAGAGAGTAAGATGAGCCTACAGAGAGGTGATAACATGGATAAACAATAAATTGGCAGTCATGTTCCCGCATGAACTTGGGCCTGAGTGCACTACAATATGGCTTCTTTACATAAGGTTTGCTCACTGGGGTGCAACACTTTGTTATTTCCATCCAAAGCCTGCCAAAGAGACACCAGAATTTATCCACTAAAATGTGGCCTCATCATACAGAATGTTCTTTTTTTTTTCTTTTTTTTTTTCTTTATATATGTCAGTTTTTCTGCAGCAGGTTCTATACATGGTGCAGATAGGCCACTTTACAGGCAGACTAAGGGGACCCCCTGGGACTATATTTAAAGATTTTTTTTTTATTGTTTCACTTTAAGCATCATTAAAATCACTGCTCATTTAAAAACAATCTTTTTAAAAACATTTTTTTGCATTGTCCCCCAGGGCAGTACCGGCACCCCCATATCCTTTGTATGGCCAATAACTTGCATATAAGCCTTAAAATGCAGATTTCTGATTTTTCAAGTTCTGGTCCCATAGACTTTAACCGCTTGCCGACCGCTGATCGGCAATTGACGGCGACAGTGTGGCGCTCCTGCGCAAATCGCCATCATATGACGGCGGCTGCGATATCACGCCCAGTGAGCGCGCGCGTGCCGCTGGAGGCCCGCCCGCGCGCTCACTGTGTCCAGGGAGGGCCAGGGAGCGGGTGCGGCGGATTCGATCTCTGCCGGCCACCTGCGATGCCCCCCCCGGAGTGAAAGAACGGAGGTCTGTGTAAGTAAACACGGACCTCCGTTCTGTGAGAGGGGGAAGGGCTGTGATCACAGCCTTCCTCTACATGGAAGCTGTGATCGCTTCCCTTCCCCAGCTAGGGCAGTCCCCCTACAGTTAGAACACACCCAGGGAACACAGTTAACCCTTAGAGCGCCCCCTGCAGGTTAACCCCATCACTGCCAATGGCATTTACACAGTAATCAGTGCATTTTTATAGCACCGATCGCTGTATAAATGCCAATGGTCCCAAAAAAGTGTCAAAATGTTCCGACATGTCCGCTGAAATATCGCAGTACCGCTAAAAATCGCAGATCGCCGCCATTACTAGTAAAAAAGAAAAAAAATAACCCCAGAAATGAATTCTCATCATCCGTAAACGCGACCACTTTTGCGCAAACCAATCAATAAACGCCGATTGCGATTTTTTTTTTTTTTTATCACAAATATGAGGAAGAATATAAATCGGCCAAAAAAAGTGTTTTTTTTATATTTTTTTTTTTTGGATTTGTATTTTAGCAAAAAGTAAGAAATTTGGGTTTTTTTGCAAAATTGTCGCTCTTCTTTTGTTTATAGCGGCGATCAGAAATGACGCAGCGGTGATCAAATATCACCAAAAGAAAGCTCTATTTGTGGGAAAAAAAAGGACGCAAATTTCGTTTGGGTACAACGCCGCACAACCGCGCAATTTTCAGTTAAAGCGACGCAGTGCCGAATCGCAAAAAGGGCTCTGGTCCTAAAGGGGGAAATCCTTCCGGGGCTGAAGTGGTTAATAGGGTTCTGGGTTCTGGTCAGAACTTTTTCCCTGTTCTGGAGTTCTGGGTGTTCTGCCCAGCACTAGTGGCAACTATTATTTCTCTACATGGAAATTGATTGAGTGAGATTGGTGAGGTCATAAAGCTGTATTAACTCTAAAATAGGGTGTCATTTTCTGAATGTACATGGAGGCTATACCATACATTCTGTGCTTCCCAAATATATTTACATTGCTGGAATGACTTTTATATTTGCATACAAGTTTTCAGGGTGGTTTCTTTGTTGTTTTTTTTGTGACTTGGTTAGTTTATATTTATTTCTTTCATGTAAAGTTACTGATTTCATGATTGACTTCCTTGACTAAGTGCCCTGTCTGCATTCCTTTAACCTGTGCATTACTTAGATAACTATAAAAGCATTGCAGATTCCATTCATTCCAATGCTTCCCCCTCCTCAACTGGGCATCTGTGCTGAATTGCAGCTTACTAATGTGATACTTCAGGCACAGTCCATAATAATCTGGAAACTGCTGCTAAAAAGATTGTATTTTCTAATCTTTTAAAATGCCTCTTGCTGTACTTAAATTCCTAATGTCCCTCCAGCTGGCAATGACCTGTGATGGCTTCAAATGTAGACCTATGTGAAAATCTGTGATGATTGCACCATTTCTGAGTTGACAGCATGTTCTTTGCCAGGGAATTTTACATAATGACAAGCACTGGAACTAGATACCTCTAACAATGTCAGCACAGCAAAGGTCACTCCACCACCTCTCTGCTCAGTATCCTGCTGAGTAGCAAAGCATTTTATAAAGTATTAGCTGGGTGCTGTGGCCTGTGGGAGAGGTAGTGGATGTTCCTGTATCCCATAATGCACTTGGAAATAATAGAGAAGCGGGAGAGTGCAGCTCCAACTAACCCCTGTTTGTACAGAGCAGCCATGTGGTAACACCATTTTCTTCTGTGTGCAGCAGTGGCGGCTGGTGAAGTTTTTGGATGGGGGGGCGCCAGGCCCCGCCCTTCCCTTTGACCCCTCCTACTTTTAATAAGCCCCGCCCCTTATAGAATCCACCCACTCACCTCACTGGAAACGACACGACTGTAACAATCTCCATAGATCAAGGTCACGAACAGTAATACATTTTAAGGGACCGTTTCTTGTACGACAGTTGAGTCTTTACCACGTTAGTAGTGTCTAAAAGTGTATCCAGATGTAAACTTCGGTAGTGTCCAGTAACGGTCGACCTCCCTGTAATCCTTAAATTCATGTCGTTCTCCGTAAAATTTTCTAATCTTT
>BLSH010325916.1:561714-588071 GCA_018402905.1 Glandirana rugosa | reverse complement strand
GCCCCCGGCCCCTCATCCAATCACCCTGAGCGGAGGCTCAGGGCAGCCAATCAGCCTATGCATGGCCGCAGGAAGAAGCGCACATGCATAGGCGTGAATGGCCGACCAATAGGCTCACTTACTTGGCCTGTCATGTGACAGCCAAGGAGCCGAAAGAAAAAAAAAAAAAGAAAGTCAATGTACCGGCGCCACCTGTAGGTGGGCGGGGTTGACTTTTTTTTTTTTTTTTTCTCGTCTTTTGCCGGCGGGGAGGCGGCGCCCCAGCGCCCCTCCCACACCAGCCGCCGCTGGTGTGCAGGCAGAAGCATCAAGCCAGCCAGCAATACTGAGGGTGCCAGTCAGGAGGAGAGGCATTGAGCATTATTGCCAGTGGCAAAGCTTTTTGTGTCAGCAAAGTATCAGTGCCAGTGATGTCACCAGCAAGTGCCATGAAGGCTGATATTAAAGTGGTTGTAAAGGCAGAAGGTTTTTTTTATCCTTATGTATTCTATGCATTAAGATAATAATAAGCCTTCTATGTGCAGCAGCCCCCCCCTAACACTTACCTGAGGTCCCTCTCTGTCCAGCAATATCCACGAGTGTCTCAGCCATCCGAGATTCTCACGCCTGATTGGCTGAGACACAGCAGCGGCGCCATTGGCTGCCCCTGCTGTCAAAGTCAGCTAGCCAATCGGGACAGAGGAAGGGGGCCGGGTCATGACTCTTTGTCTGAATGGACACAGGGAGCTGTGACTGGACTTGGGTGCCCCCATAGCAAGCTACTTGCTGTGGGGGCACTGAACAGGAGGGAGGGGTCGTGATCGCAGAAGGGGGACCTGGAAAGAGGAGGATCCGGGCTGTTCTGTGCAAATCCATTGCAACAGAGCAGGTAAGTATAAGGGCCGGTTCACACTGAGGCGATCCTAGGCGATTTGCGATCCGACTTGTGTCGCCCCAATTCGCGTCAAATCGCCTGACATCAGAAATCCCATTGGAATGAATGGAGCCGTCTTAATATGCGCTACTCAAGTCCAAAGCGATTCCAAAAAAAGTTCCTGTACTATTTTCAAGCGGCTTCTAGGCGAATTGAGCCCGTAGAAGTCAATGGAAGTTCGCTTTCAAGTCGGATCCCCGTCTATGAAGAAGCGACTTTCCAGGAAGAAGAACATAATTTTGCCAGAAGACACATCTCTCATGTCACAGGTACTCGTGTTGAAATCGCCTGATATCACGCAGAAGTCGTGCCGCATTCGCGCCGCTTCGCCTTTTCAAATCGCCTAGCAAAGTCTCCCCGAAGTCGGATCGCCTCAGTGTGAACCGGCCCTAACATGTATGCTATTTTTGTAGGAAAAAAAAACAAGACTTTACAATCACTTTAATGTATCGGTAGGTCGGCAGTGGACAGATTCAATACCTGATAATGAAACAAATATTGGCTATGAAATCTGCTCACTGACAATCACAAGGTAGGGGAACTTGATGGGGTAATTGTCTTCAGAACTGGCAATAAAGAGAATACTTGGATATGGTTTACCGCAAAGTTAAAGAGATGTTCTAGTGACACAGGACACCTCATCTCAGTTGGGACTCACATCATTTGGGGTCTAACAATCTTAAAAAGGGCATCAAACTTCGACTCGTGGGTATAATCAAAGAACTTTTGGGGGTATTTGTGTAATTTGTGGTAAAGAGTGTGGAAATGTCCAAAGCAGATAATTTTCTCTACATCACTTCCCACTAGAGAATATAAAACAAGTATCAGGCGCAAAACCCCATGTACCAGACACACATGAAAACGGTATGGTACCGGTAATACCTATACTATATGATACCAATGACAAGGATCGAGCACAAAATTAATAAATAATGAACTAAAATTCAAGTCCATAAGTCCATAAAAACACAAAGGACTGCCGTCAGGTAGGAGCCGAACCCAGGCTCTGAAGACACTGAAATACAAGCAAAGAAAGAGGCGCCTCTAAGTGTAATAACAAGGTTAAAATTTATTGAACAAATGCTAAATGGCAACTCACGTACAAAGGTAAAATTCAAGCACATCAGTGATTCCTAAGATGTGTATATAAAGCCGATCCAACCCAGGCTGTGGGATCATCCATCTGTGTAGGTGCTGCAGCGTTTGTCTTCCTAGGCTGGAAACGCCGGCCAGGCAGTGGAGGGACTCAGAACGAGGCTTGAGAAGCACAACAGAGGCAGCGTGGATGGATGACATCATACAGATGCAACGCGTTTCCTGAGCTGGCAAGCTACGGTGGCCTAGTAGCTGCGCTCCTTCAGGCAGAGAACCAATGAAGTGTGACTAACAATCTACTGTGCTCAAAGAGAAGATAAAGGACTATGGGGGAGGGGCGGGCTGGGTGCTGGGGCCAAAACGCATATTATTGCATATGATAAACTGATCAATACATAAAGGGAAGATGACAATAAAAATGTAGCTAAATGATATAATCCACAGCAAGGGGACAACAGGGGAACACTAATATATCAGGTATATAGAATGTATAATGGCATGTAGCTGTAATATTCCCGCCACAAGGGGGCAATAGGAGTAATATAGCATATCTAATGGCAAACAAGAGAAAAGAAAGAAAGCCTGAAGAAGGAGCGCAGCTATGTGAGTAGCCATTTGGCATTTGTTGAATACATTTTAACCTCATTATTACACTTGGAGATGCCTCTCTCCTTGCTTGGACTTCCCACTAGAGAAACAACACTTTCATGGGCATTTAACAAGCATTCTTGATGCATTTTCAATACTTCAAAACTGTTGAGTTGTATGACTGATTAAACCAATAAAAAAGCTATTAAAAAAAACGTGTCATAAATGCTATAGCTGAGATAATTGTGGTAATAAGTGTTGCTTTGGTGTTTAACACACAAGTGAATGAGCCCTGAGGTTTGCAACACATAGGCTTCACATTATATTCTGATTGCAAAATCTTTGGCTAGAGTTGAGCGGACACCTGGATGTTCGGGTTTGGCCGAACTTCGCGAAAAAGTTCAAGTTTGCCCCCGAACTTGACCATAAACCCCATTGAAGTCAATGGTGACCCGAACTTTTGGGCACTAAAATGGCTCTAAAGTCCTGGAAAGGGCTAGAGGGCTGCAAAAGGAAGCAAAATGGGGGTAAGAGTAGGGCAAGTGTCCTGCAAACAAATGTGGATAGGGAAATAACTTAAAATCACATAAAAAAATAAAAAATGGAGGAGGAGGTGGATGTGGAGTAGGAGTTTGAGGAGGTGGGGACCATGGAGGTGGAGGAGGAGGAGGTAGCCAACACTCTTTTTTTTTTTTTTGTTTGTTTTTTTTTTTAATTGGGGTAGCCCCCAAAATATTGAGACATATTAAAAAAAAAAAGAATAAGTTCACTTAAGTATACCAATGGCTGTGTGAGGCCCGGTATAAATGTCTATTCTGCACAAGGTACAGACAAGTCTTGTGGGATCCATGCCTGGTTCATTTTAATAAACGTTAGCTTGTCCACGTTGGCTGTGGACAGGCGGCTGCGCTTGTCTGTGATAACGCCCCCTGCTGTGCTAAACACACATTCAGACAATACACTGGCTGCAGGGCAGGCCAGCACCTCCAAGGCATAAAGTGCAACCTCAGGCCATGTGCCCAATTTGAAGACCCAGAAGTTGAATGGGGCAGACCCATCAGTCAGTACGTGTAGGCGTGTGCACACATACTGTTCCACCATGTTGCTGAAATGCTGCCTCCTGCTAAGACGTTGCCTATCAGCTGGTGGTGCTGTTTGTTGTGGCGTGCTGCTGACAAAGCTTTTCCACATTTCGGCCATGCCAACCCTGGCTTCTGAGGTGCTGGCGGTGCCACAGCTGCGTTGGCGACCTCTTCCTCCTCCTCTGCCTTCGCCTTGTGCTTCCACTGAGCCCCCGGTGTCATTTGGGAATGCCCCCAGCAGCGCATCTACCAGCGCGTGCTTGTAGTCGCGCATCTTCCGATCACGCTCCAGTGAGGGAATTAAGGACGGTACGTTGTCCTTGTAACGGGGATCCAGCAGGGTGGCCACCCAGTAATCAGCACAAGTTACAATGTGGGCAACCCAGATGTCATTGCGCAGGCACTGCAGCATGTAGTCGCTCATGTGTGCCAGGCTGCCCAGAGGCAAAGACAAGCTGTCATCTGTGGGAGGTGTATCATCTGTGTCCTCCGTATCCCCCCAGCCATGCTCCTGTGATGCCCACGAGCTGCGTTGAGTGCCACCCTGCTGTGAACACGGTTCCTCCTCATCCTTGTCCTCCTCATCCTAAAGAACTGTGCCCTGGCTGGAAAATTTTTTACCTGGTCTATGCTGGTGCAGGAACCCACCCTCCGGGCCACTTGTGAATGACTGGCCTGATAACCGTGGAAATGACCCCTCTTCCTCCTCCTCCTTCCTCCTGTGCCACATCCTCTTCCATCATCGCCCGAATGTTTTTTCAAGGAGACATAGAAGTGGGATAGTAACGCTGAGAACAGCCTCATCGGCACTGGCCATGTTGGTGGCGTACTCGAAACACCGCAAATACTAGTTGGTGGTGAAGTGGTGCTGTTCCGCAGAGCGACTGACCCGTGCTTGCTGCAGCTGAAACTCCACTATTGCCTGCTGCTGCTCACACAGTCTCTCCAGCATGTGCAAGCTGGAGTTCCACCTTGTGGGCACATCGCATATGAGGCGGTGAGCGGGAAGGCCGAAGTTCCGCTGCAGCGCAGACAGGCTAGCAGCAGCAGGGTGAGAACGCTGAAAGCATGCACAGGCGGCCCGCACTTTCTGCAGCAGCTCTGACATATCCGGGTAGTTTTTTAGAAATTTCTGCACCACCAAATTCAGCACATGCGCCAGGCAACGGATGTGCATCAAACTGGCTAGGCCCAGAGCTGCTACGAGATTTCATCCATTATCGCACACCACCAGGCCGGGCTTGAGGCTCAGTGGCAACAACCACTCATCGGTCTGTTGTTCAATGCCCATCCATAGCTCCTGCGCAGTGCGGGGTTTATCCCCCAAACATGTCAGTTTTAAAACAGCCTGCTGTCGTTTCCCCCTGTGTGTGCTGAGGTTGGTGGTGAAGGGGTTACGCTGACCGGATGAGGAGGTGGTAGAGGAGGAGGACGTGGAGTAGGAGGAGGAGGCAACAGGAGGCAAAGAGAAATGCCCTGCAATCCTCGGTGGGGAAGAACATGCGCCAAACTGCTATCGGCCTCAGGCCCACCCGCCACTACATTTGCCCAGTGTGCAGTTAGTGAGATATAACATCCCTGCCCGTGCTTACTGGTCCACGTATCAGTGGTTATGTGAACCTTGCCACAGATGGCGTTGTGCAGTGCACACTTGATTTTGTCCCCGACTTGTTTGTGCAGGGAAGGGATGGGTCACCTGGAAAAGTAGTGGCGGCTGGGATCCACGTACTGTGGGACAGCCACCGCCATCAGGTTTTTAAAGCTGTCCATGTCCACCAGACGGAATGACAGCATTTCAAAGGCCAGGAATTTTGAAATGCTGGCATTCAGGGCCAGGAATCGCGAGTGGGTGGGGGGATACTTCCTCCTTCTCTCCAGCTTTTGGGAGATGGAGAGCTGTAAGCTTCCATGGGACCTTGTGGAAATGCTTGAACAGTGGCGGACATGGTGGCGTTGCTGTCACATCGTCTGTTTTCTGGGTGGCAGGTGACACTGGCACTGTAGAGGTGGAGGAAGAGGCCGAGGCAGCAGCAGAAGAGGAAGCAGGAGGAGCCCGAGATCTTTCTTGGATTTTGAGGTGCTTATTCCACTGCAGCTCGTGCTTTGCATGTAGATGCCTGGTCATGCAGGTTATGCTCAGGTTTAGAACATTTATGCCTCGCTTCAGGCTCTGATTGCATAGCGTGCAAACCACTCGTGTCTTGTCGTCATCACATTGTCTGAAGAACTGCCATGCCAGGGAACTCCTTTGAGCTGCCTTTGGTGTGCTAGGTCCCTGGGTGTGGTGAGTAGTAGCAGGCGTACTGTCTAGGGGATGGTCGCTGCCCTTTTGCAACCTGTTTCCTCTTTTGCTGTGGTGGTGCCTCTGTGTGACCACCACCTCTTCCTCCAAACTACACACGTCACTCGCATGACCTTCATTCCATGTGGGGTCTAGGACCTCATCATCCTCCTCCACATCATCTTCCACCCACCCTTCACCACTGCCCTCCTTGTCAGTCTGCACACTGTAGAAAGCCGCAGAAGTTGGCACCTGTGTTTCGTCATCATCAGAGACGTGCTGCGGTGGTGTTTCCATGTCCTCATCCTGAAACAGAAGTGTTTGGGCATCGGTGCACTCAATGTCTTCCACTTCTGGGGCAGGGCTATGTGGATGGCCCACAGAAAGCACACCAGCAGAGTCATCAAAAAGCATAAGAAACTGCTGCATGACTTGGGGCTCAGAATGCTTGGCTGATTTACAAGGGGCTGAGGTGAAAGACAGATGGCCATGGGGTTCAGGTGTCAACTCTGAGCTTTCAGCAGGGGACCGGGTGGGAGACAATGTGAAGGAACTGGAGGCATTGTCAGCCACCCAATCTACTATCACCTGTACTTGTTCTGGCTTCACCATTCGTTGAGCGGCATTCGGGCCTACCATATAACGTTGAAGGTTCTGTCGGCTACTCGCACCTGAGGAAGGTGTTTCACTTGTGCGTGCAGCTGGCACAGATCGACCACGTCCTCTCCTTGCCACAGGAGCTTCACCAACAGCAGCAGCACCATGACCACGTCCCTTATTTGACGCTCTCCTCGTTCTGGACGCAAATGTAATATTTAGCACAAATTTATATTATTTTTTAAAGCGGCAATGGGCAATTTTGTGCAAGAAATGCACAGCAAGGTGCAAATGTACTATGTAGCACTATTATTAATAAAAAAAAGAATAATAAATTATTATTCATTTTTTTTTAAACCAGCAATGTAGACGCACTTTTTATTTTTGTGCAAGAAATGCACTGCTGGCCGCAAATGTAGTATTTAGAATAATTTTTTTTTTTTAAACCAGCAATGTAGACACACTTTTTAATTTTGTGCAAGAAATGCCCCTCTGGCTGCAAATGTAATATTTTGCACAAAAAAAGAAAATGTTTTAATTTGTCTAACTGCAATGTAAAAGCACTATTTAAATATGCCAAAATGTTGCCAACTGAACTATCAGAACACGATTAAAGTAGTGTCCCTGACACACAAGCAGTTGCAAGTGCACTGCACTTGCAAAAATGGCTGCAAATGCCCACCTAACAAACAGAAAAATTGCTTAGGTTTTATATGAGGCACTTTGCTTAGCAAACAAAATGTACTCTAGCAAACAAAAATCTCCTCTAGCACCCACCCACCAATAAATCGCTGTTTTTAACAGATTTTCTAAAGCTAATCTGTCCCTCACGGCAGCAGCAGCATCCTCTCTCTACACTAGTATGAGATGATGTGACATGCAGCACTATGTGACTCCAGCTTATATAGAGGCTGGGTCACATGATACCAGTGGCGGCTGGTGACGTTTTTGGATGGGGGGGCGCCAGGCCCCGCCCTTCCTTTTGACCCCTCCTACTTCTATTAAGCCCCACCCCTTATATAATCCACCCATTCCGTCCCCTGTATTCCACATATTGTGTCAGGAGTACACAGCTCAGCATCACAGGACACAGTATACAGCTCAGCAGCACAGGACACAGTATACAGCTCAGCATCACAGGACACAGTATACAGCTCAGCATCACAGGACACAGTATACAGCTCAGCATCAAAGAACACAGTATACAGCTCAGCATCACAGGACACAGTATACAGCCCCAGCATCACAGGACACAGTATACAGCTCAGCATCACAGGAGGGGGTAAATTGCAGCCAGTATCACAGGAGAGGGTAAATTGCAGCCAGTATCACAGGTGGGGTCACTTATGCAGCCAATAGCACAGGTGGGGTCACTTATGCAGCCAATAGCACAGGTGGGGGCAGTTTGCACCCAATAACAAGTGGGGGCAGTTATGCAGCCAGTGACACAGGTAGGGGCAGTTATGCAGCCAGTGACACAGGTGGGGGCAGTTATGCAGCCAGTGGCACAGGTGGGGGCAGTTATGCAGCCAATGACACAGGTGGGGGAGTTTGCAGCCAGTGACACAGGTGGGGCAGTTTGCAGCCAGTGACACAGGTGGGGGCAGTTATGCAGCCAGTGACACAGATGGGGCAGTTATGAAGCCAGTGACACAGGTGGGGGCAGTTATTCAGCCAGTGACACAGGTGAGGCAGTTTGCAGCCAGTGACACAGGTGGGGCAGTTTGCAGCCAGGGACACAGGTGAGGTACATTGCAGAGACCCCCCCCCCCCCGCACTTACCCCATCCAGCAGGCAGAGATTCGGCATGCGGAGAGCGGCTGAGTCTGCAGAGTTCGGCTGTCCCCCCTCATCAGTCCCCGGCGGTCATGGTCTCTGTGGGAGCGGAAGTCACTTCCGCTGCCACAGTGACCCGGCCCCGCATCCAATCACAATGAGCAGAGGCTCAGGGCAGCCAATCAAGCTATGCAGGGTGCGCCTGTTCAGCGCACCCCCATAGCTTTTAATGGCTGACCAATAGGCTCGCTACTTGGCTGTCGTGTAACAGCCAAGGAGCGGAAAAAAAAAGTCAATGCACCGGCGCCACCTGCAGGGGGGCGGGGCTGACTTTTTTTTTCTTCCTCCCTAGCCGGCGGGGAGGCGGCGCCCTAGCGCCCCTCACCCACCAGCCGCCACTGCATGATACACTGGCCAATCACAGCCATGCCATTAGTAGGTATGGCTGTGATGGCTTCTAAGGGCAAAGGAGTGAAACGCTTGTTGATTGGCTACCCTGCAGCTATTCAAAAGGTGCAAATAAATACCCGAACCCGGGCTTTTTCTCAAATGTTTGGGACACGGACACCCTAAAGTCCAGTTCGGGTTCGCGCAACTCTACAAGCAAGCAATTAAATCTCTCAGCAACTAAGGAATGTAGTTGTTTGTGTAGCTTTAGCCTGGGCATCCTTTCTAACCTGTTATCAGTCAATATGTGCACATTATTAAAATATTTTTTATATCTCCTCAAAAAGTGTATTAAAGTGGAGTCCCACCCATTTAAAAGTCAGCAGATACAAAAAGTGTAGCTGCTGACTTTTAATAAATGGCCACTCACCCGTCCCACCGTTCAGCGATGCGGCCACCCGATGCATCGCTCCTCTCCGCGGCATCGGCATATTAAGTGTGGCTTCACAGCCGGGCGCATGTCCCAGAAGATCGCCGGGAGGGCAGAGGGTTAACTTCCTTCCGGATGCCCCCCCTCCCCCCCCCCAAAAAAAATGACATGCCAATTGTGGCATGTCAGGGGGTCACCTACACTTAAAGCGGAAGTTCAACTTTTAGGTAACTGATGAGGGTTATGCTATTTCCAGGATCTGTTTCTTCATTTGCAGTCTCATTTGGTCTCATAAACAGGATCCATACTGTAGTTTATCTGGCCCTCTTTTCCCCTTATTTCCAAAATGTATTATGTGAATGGTTTACAAAATACAAGATGTGCTGTGAATGTGACAAGGAAAGAGGTGGGGCTGACAAAAACCAGTACGGTGGCTGTGTATCAGAGCTGCAGCTCTACAGTACCAGAAGTAACAGCTATACAATTCAGCATCAATGAAACTATAAATAAGAACGCCTGACCTGGCATATACTTCATGAGAGTTAACTATTTGTTACACTGCAAAATTTATTATAACATTTTTGCCTGGAGTTCTGCATAAAAACCAGAAAGAAGTTGATTGTCTTGATAAAATTATTCTAAATGTTTACTGTTGCACAGCCTGAAAATGGAGATTGCACAGCTTTGGCCAAGTTCTATGCTCTGTGGAGACTGAAAAGAGTACATTGGTACACTGACATCACTAAGATCATATTTAAATCGGTAATAAACTGCTTGAAGCCGAGTTCCATTCATTTTTTAGTTTATTAAAAGTCAGCAGCTACAAAAAGTATAGCTGCTGACTTTTAATAAACAGAAACATACCCATCTCGCAGTCCAGCAATGGCTGCGCCCAAAGCCTTGCTCGTCTCCCCCCTCCTGGCGGCCCCGCCATTCCTAGTGTGGGCACCTGGCCTGGCTTCACGGCCGGGCATGCACTGCGCATGCGCGAGTCACGATGCGCGTTCCTAGTGGCCAGGCAATCTTCTGGGACCTGTGATGTGTCCCAGAAGATTGCCAGGAGGGAGGGGCGGCCTAGGAGGAGAGGAGGAGTTGCCTAGGTCGCCAGGCGACAGAAGGAGGAAGTGTGACAGGAAGTACCTGTCAAAACAAGGTACACCCCCCCCCCCCCAAAAAAAAAAAATTGACATGCCAAATGTGGCATGTAAGGCGGCGAGGAGTGCTTAAAGCGGAAGTTCCACTTTTGGGTGGAACTCCGCTTTAAGAAAAAAAAAAAAACCCTGCAAGACAAAGGCATACCTAGCACATTATGAAATACTTACCTTAGAATGAGGCCCCTGCAGCCATGCATGCACACCGATGTTGTCCTGGTGTTTCTTCCGGGTTCGCGTGCTCTGGCGCTGTGAGTGGCCGGAGCCGGGATGACGTCACTCCCACGCATGTGCGTGGGGATTCTTTCCGGCAAGGTGCTCTGCACGATCCACCGGCCCTATAGAAGCCAGAAACACCACCTTCCAGATTAATATGTCTAAACAAAAAACCCTCAATTAAGGGCATACATTTCTGAATATCTATTCACTTTTCTCCGAATTATGTCCAACTCCTTCAACTCTGGCGTAACGAACCACAAAAGACGCGGAACAATGTCAGAGAATATGATGGTTGTCTGAGGTGAAGCCATCTTGAACCTGTGTAAATCATTCTTTATCATATTAATTAAATTCAAAGTTTTAACCCTTCCTCAATCATTCTTACCAAGATGAATAATAAGTAGGGGGGGAGAAGGTCAAATTTGAAATAACCTAGAAAGGTGAAAATGTAAATTAGCCCATTTTAAACCTCTTACTCCTTTCCAAAGAATATTAAAATAAGCAGGGTCCATAGATAAATCCTGAGAGTAGTAACAAATACAGAGTGCAGAAACTGAAATATCCAACATATAGGTTAGGGTGGACATACAAATGATATCGCTGAGAGCCCCATCTGCCCAGTTTACATATTACGGTTTCATCCAGACCCATCCTTGCAGCTTCTGTCGCTGCCCCTATTCTAAAGGGGTGAGGTGTAAAACTAAATTGGCTCAAACCAATGGATGTAAAACACTTTTTTAGAATAGCTCCAAACTGGAATCCCGGGAGAGGAGAACTATCTATGTACATAAGGAATTGTCCGACGTATGGGGGACGAGTGGCTAGGAAATTACGTACTGCCAGTACCGGGCAGATATCTGAGTTACCCAAAGCACACAATTTCAGCCAGGTCCCTTTGCCTACCTGATCAGTTTTTGATTTCTGAATAAACAGGCTAACAGATGTGATTATGTTTAATACCCATGATACCTGTACGATTCCTAGGAACTATTTCTGACAATCTAAATGCCCCAAAGAAAGCTAAAATAAACGCTGTTTTAAACAGAACTGATTCATAAGAAGAAAAACAAATAGATTGTGTAGCCACGCATAAACGGTCAAGTATGGGCAAGGAAATCGGCCGCCTATCATCACAGCGAAAATGTGTCTTCTGATAACCCTTTAGAGCCTGACGAACCTTGAAAAGGCTGTTACAAGCTGGGAGGTTCATTCATTTAAAGAAAAATGAAATACCAGCCATCGTTTCCATAATGTAGTTGTAAGATTATTGCAGTTCCATCAGAGAACACACATAAGCTAGGATACTATCTTTCGTTGGGAGTCTCCATGGAAAACCCATAATCCTGCAGAAAGAGACCCATCTATCCCAAGCTTGAACGTACTGCAACCAAGTCTGAGGGGCCAGAGAATTCTTAATGACTTCCATAACGGGTTCTATACTATGTCCCACAGATGGTAAGGGCAAGGGAAAGCCACTAAATCTGCATTCGGTTCCTGAAACGAGAAAACTGAAAAGGGGAAAAGGAGTCTGCAATAAGATTTATTTTCCCAGGTAAATAGTTAGCTTTCACCCAAACATTGAGTTTTAAACACAAAAAATAACACAACAGTTTCAACACTGGACTGGATTTTGAAGTTCAACAATTGACATCAAGTAGAACACCCTTGTTATCAGTCTGAATAATAATGTGTTTGTTTACAAAATGCTGACCCCACAGTTCAAAAGCCATTACTACTGGAAAAAGCTCCAGTAAGACTATATTCTTCGTGACTTTATTAGAGATCCAGGACTGAGGCCATGCAGTACAACACCAATGTGTTCCCCACACGGCCACACAACCCTTGGAAGCGGCTGCATCCGTAAATAATTCCTGGTCTGCTGCAAAAACAAGATCTTCTTGAAAAAATTACCTGCCATTAAATTTATCCACAAATTGATACCAAACTAATAAATCATCTTTTAAGTCCGATGTCAATCTTATGTGAGAAAATGATGATTTATAACCCGAGATAGAACGAGCAAGCCTCCTAGAGAATATTCTTCCCACTGGCATTATTCTGGTTGCAAAGGCCAACATGCCCAGTAGGTACTGAAGATCCTTGAGCAGTACCTTCTTTCTTCTTAACGTCATAAATTATCAAGTTTTTTAGCTTGTCTGTTTTGCTCACCGGTAATTTAAATTCTTTAACTACTTCAGCCCTGGAATGATTTCCCACTTTAGGACCAGAGCAGTTTTTGCAATTCGGCACTGCGTTGCCTTAACTGACAATTGCGCGGTTGTGCGACGTTGTACCCAAACAAAATTGACGTCCTTTTTTTCACACAAATAGAGCTTTCTTTTGGTGGTATTTGATCACCTCTGCGTCACTTCTGATCACCACTATAAACAAAAAAATATGTTGATTGGTTTGCGCAAAAGTTGCCACGTTTACAAACGATGAGTATTCATTTATGGCGTTTTTCACAATTTTTTTTTTTTTACTAGTAATGGCGGTGATCTGCGATTTTTATGGGGACCGCGACATTGTGGCGGACATGTCGGACATTTTTGACACTTTTTTTTGGGCCCATTGACATTTATACAGCGATCAGCTAAAAAAAAAAAACAATAACTGTATAAAACTCATTGGCAGGCAAAGGGTTAACCTGTAGGAGGCGCTCTAGGGGTTTCCCTCACTGTGTTCGAACTGTGTGGGGGCTGGGCTGCCAGGGTCATAACAGATCTAACTGATCCCGAGTACAGGGATCAATAGATCTGTGTCATGCTGCCTGTCAGAATGGGGAACCGCCGTGTTTACACCGGCGGTTCCCCGTTCTTCCTCACAGGCGATCACGGGTCGCCGGTGGACAACGAGTCTACCCGACCTGCGGGCACGCTCATGTGCAAGAGGTATGCCAAAATGTTCCGTGCTAACCATGAATAATTTAACAATCTTAAATAGGGGAGCTATCAGGACCGATAAAAAGGAAGTAATTTAAATAATGTATTAAACTGTCAAAACCGGCTTCAAAGCTTACAACCCAGTGCAAAAACATAGCAAATTTTTCAAAATATGCACAAGATACTGTGCAGCCCATAGGCAAACACATATCATAGTAATATTGATCCTGAAAGAAAATTCCCCTAAGAATTAAATGCCTCTGGTGTAATAGGCAGCAATCTGAACACAGATTTGATATCTGCCTTCGCTAATAGTTCTCCAGTACCAAACTGCTTAAATCGATTGTAAAGGCTCATTATTATTTAAAAGAAAAAAAAACAAAAAAAAAAAACAAACATGTTATACTTCCCTCCTCTGTTGCAGTGGATTTGCACAAAGCAGCCTGGATCCTCCTTTTCTTGGGTCCCTCTTCTGCACTCTTGGCCCCTCCCTCCTTTGAGTGCCCCCTCAGCCAGCAGCTTGCTACAGGGGGCACCCAAGCCGAGTCAGAGCTTCTTGTATTTATTCAGACACAAAGCCCTGACCTGGCCCCGCCCCTTCTCTCCCCTGATTGGCTGACTGACTTTGACAGCCGCAGGAGCCAATGGCGCCTCTGCTCTTTCTCAGCCAATTAGGAGGAGTGTCCTAGGCGGCTGAGGGGATTGTGGACATCGCTGTAAAGAGATGGGGCTCAAGTAAGAAATTAGGGGGGTGCTGGGGGGGCTGCTACACACACAAGGTTTTTTATCTTAATGCATAATGCATTAAGATAAAAAAACTTCTGCCTTTACAACTCCTTTAATTTTAGTAATGGCCTCACCGAAAGAACTATGACGCTGACGACAGAGATAAATCTATTTAATTATTTAGTGATTCCCCTTTTGAAAATGAAAAATGGTGTATTAACATAAAGGTATGGGGTTCTTTTTTGGGCACCACCCCTAAAGGTGAGATTCTAAAGGGAGGAAAATAAAATGGTCCTGCCATGCGGCCCTCAAGCAATCTCCTTTTCTAATGTGGGTACACGGACACAGATTTTAAATTACCAACTACTGAACACCCTTTGCCAGAAAATTCTGGCTAGTGAAAACCACAGCTGAGATCCTCAGCCCTGGTTCACACGATGTGGGAACGGCACGATTCCAGAGCCGGTTCTCGCAACGCACCTCTCCTGCAGGCAGTTCACACTGCCTTCTGTAAACCGCTGCATGTGTCATTAAAAAGTTAATGACACCCCCAGATTTGTTCACAGATCGTAGTGCGAACACCGGAGAACACCCATGCGATCCGATTCCAGTGCAGGAGAAAAAAGGCTCCTGCACCTTTTTTGGTTCAAATCCAATGCGAGTTCAGCCATACATCTCTGAGCGCATTGCTCAGAGATCGCATGTGATCAGCACCTGCGGTGTGGGTGCGAATCACATGCAATCTCTGAGAATGCAGTAGTGTGAACCCCGGCTGAGTGAGGAATAACGTTATCTCCCTGCTTTGAAACAACCCAGAGCAGTACTCTAGGTGCTTTTCGCCTAAAATGCTTGAAAAGATGCAGAATGCCTGCAGCCAGTTATTGAAAGACCTAGGTGCTTGCCTGCATCTCTCCTCCTGACTAGAGTCAGCTTATTTTTATAGCGAGTATTTAAATCTTTTGCTGTGGGTAAAAGTGACAATATATCAATGTATTCCATTTTCCAATTTTTTTTCTTTAAGGATAAAGGTGGGCTACTGGAGATAGAAGGGACTTATTTCCTATTTCCCACTGCTATTTTAAATTTATGGTTGCTATGCAAAGTGATTGGACCTTACATTTGTATTCATAATTTAGTCGAATGTGTATGATGTTTTGTTTTGTCTTGTTCTGTCTGTTTAAAAAAGAAATGAATAAAAAGATTTATTTAAAAAAAAGGATAAAGGTAACGCCCCTTGCACACTTGTGCGACTTGTCCTGCGACTTGGGACTGCAAAGTTGCATGACAAGTCATATCCCATGATTTCCAATGAGTACCATTCATATCTGTGCGACTTCAAGTTGCGGCGACTTCAAAGTAGTCCCTGCACTACTTCGGTCTGGCTTTTATGCGATTTGAGGTCCATAGACCTCAGGATTACACAGGTATTGCTTAACCACTTCAGCCCCAGAAGGATTTACCCCCTTTCTGACCAGAGCACTTTTTTGCGATTCGGCACTGCGTTGATTTTATGGACAATTGTGCAGCCATACGACATTGTACCCAAACAAAATTGACGTCCTTTTTTTCCCACAAATAGAGCTTTTTTTGGGTGGTATTTGATCACCTCTACATCACTTCTGATCACCGCTATAAACAAAAAAAGAGCGAAAATTTTGAAAAAAAAAATTTTTTTCACTTTTTGCTATAATGCATGTCCAAAAAAAATATATAAAAAAAACAAATGTATTCATCAGTTTTGGC
The DNA here is from genome assembly GCA_018402905.1 of Glandirana rugosa. Classification (NCBI taxonomy): domain Eukaryota; kingdom Metazoa; phylum Chordata; class Amphibia; order Anura; family Ranidae; genus Glandirana; species Glandirana rugosa. Next base: position 572,201 of record BLSH010325916.1, on the reverse strand, counting down.
CGATATATATCTTCTACATATTTGTGGAAAAAAAAAAATTACAATTGGCGTATATTGATTGGTTTGCGCAAAAGTTGCCGCGTTTACAAACCATGAGAATTAATTTATGGGGTTTTTACTATTTTTTTTTTTTTTTTTTTGTACTAGTAATGGCGACGATCTTCGATTTTTTTTTTTTTTTTATTGGGATTGCATTATTGCCGCAGACAGATCGGACATGTTTGACACTTTTTTGGGACCATTGACATTTATACAGCGATCAGAGCTAAAAAAAAAAACACTAATTACTGTGTAAATGTCACTGGCAAGGAAGGGGTTAACCTGCAGGGGCAAACAAGGGTTAACTGTGTTCCCTAGGCATGTTCTAACTGTGAGGGAGCTGGGCTGGCAGGGGCATAACAGATCTAACGATCCCGATGACCGGGATCAGTAGATCACTGTCATGCCCACTGACAGAACGGGAACCACCGTGTTTACATCAGCTGTTCCCTGTTGTTCTTCTCCAGAAGGTGATCGCGGGTCGCCGGTGGACATCAAGTCCGCCTGACCCGCGGGCACACTCGCGCAGAGTGCGGCGGTTACAAGAGCGCGCTGCCAGCGGTGCGCGCCCACCCGTACTGCGGAGGTAAAATTGAGCCAAAATCGCGCCCCTTTCTGGTCGCACAAGTGTTAAAGGGGCCTTAATGAAATCCCAGTGGAGAAACTTCACAAGCAAGAACCTCCTTAACCACTTCAATACCAAGCACTTAGAACACTTCCCACCCAGACCAATTTTCAGCTTTCAGTGCTGTTGAGCTTTGAATGAGAATTGCGCGGCGTTGTACCCAAACTAAAATTGCGTTCTTTTTTTTCCCCCACAAACAGAGCTTTATTTTGGTGGTATTTGATCACCCCTGCGGTTTTTATTTTATGCCCTACAAATAAAAAAACACCGAAAATTTTTGAAAAAAAATAATTTTTCTTTGTCATAAAACTTTGTATAAGTAAATTTTCTCCTTCACTGACGGGCACTGATGTGGCTACACTGATGGGCACTGATGAGGCTAGACTGACCGGCACTGATGAGGCAGTACAGATTGGCACTGATGAGGTGGCACTGATAAGTTTGCACTGATGATGGGGCACATATATGCAGCACTGATGGGCACTGATAGGCAACACTGATGGGCACTGATATGCGGCACTGATATGCGGCACTGATAGGCGGCACTGATAGGCGGCACTGATGGGTGGCAGAGGTGGGCACTGATAGGTGGCAGAGGTGGGCACAGGTGGTCACTGATAGGTGGCACTGGTGCATATAGCACTGTTAGGGATGGCACTGGCAGGCATCATATATGGGCACAGTGCCATCCCTACAGTGCACTGTATTGCCCTTACCTGGTGGTCTATTGGAGCTCCCTGGTGGTCCTGGGCAGCCTCCATGTTGTCTCCCTGGTGGTCCTGGGCGGCCTCCTCATGGTGTCCCGGGGGGGGGGGCTCCCTGGTGGTCCAGTGGGGTGATCATGAGGGGGGGCTGTGCTGATAAACGTTCAGCGCAGCCCCCCCCCCCTCAGGAGAGCAGCCGATCGGCTCTAGACTGCTCAGGTCTGCAGACCTGAGCAGAGGGCTCTTCCTATTTACACTGTGATCAGCCCTGATTGGTCACGGCTGATCACATGGTAAAAGGCTTCCGATGGAAGCCTTTTTCCTCGGTCGGTAATGCGGTGGGTCAGACTTACCCACGGCACCACCGATCGCCGCAATGCACGCCCCCGAGGATTATCCTGAGGACGTCAATAGATGTCCAGTCAGGATTATGAACCCCCCGCCCGGCCGTCATTTGTCAATAGGCTGTGCGGGAAGTGGTTAAACTATACCTCTGGGACATTAACATTACAATGACTAGTGTCATAATTAATAACCGCTGTAGGTAATGAGCTTAAGTCTGATCACATTCTTGCTGGCTTAGGGGAAACATTCTGGGGTGTAACATTAATAGCATCTATTATTTTAGATAAAGACCCCACCAGTTCAGATACTTTTTGCATATGCAAAGACTTACCTGTGACGTAATCGGTTCAGCTTGATGCTGCAACTGCAGTTCAGCGTTGCTGTGACTTGAAGGAGCAGGTGAAACAGCACAGGCTTCCCTATGCTGCATGCTATCCCTCATGTTTTGTCACAGGCGTAGACACCAGCGGGCTCCTCCTGGCAGCTGTATGTTGTGCTCTTCCTCTTCCTATGGAGCGACCTCTATGCTCTTTAACCCTGCTATCCTGGGCAGGAGAAGGGGAGAATGCCTGCCTCCTTTCCTTTAGACGGCGGCTAACCCCTCCTACTGCGATCATGTCATCATTTTCTCCCAGCCCCTGCCGTAACTCTTCTCCTTGGCTGTCAGTCAGCACCCTGCTTCTCTCAGGCGCTCGGCTCCAGTGCTGTCTGCTAGATAGTGACGCTGTCTTCACCGGGCTTCTTCTCTCACTCTGCCGCTCCGACATTGCCGGTCCCCACGTTGACCCGCCAGCTCTTTCTTCTACTTCGGGCTGTGGCTCTTCATTCATGTTCAGTACTAGACACAGCCATTCCTCACTCCCACTGACTTGTGCCTTTTCCAGAACCTTCCTCAGCAATGACTCCATGGCCAGGTAAATGCAGGTGCTGAAGCTCTTCTTGCTGTAAACCACAGGCACTTGTGACAGGGGCTGCAGCCCTTATATGATGAGCCCCAGTTGATCCAGAACCTTCTACCACACCTGATTGGGCACCTTTACCTGTGCTAAAAGGTGTGGAGAAAATTTAACGGGGCAGTACACTTCAAATAGCCACTATTCAAACTACACTAAATTAAATATTAGCTCGGGGGGTAAGGGGGGTTGGCAGCCGCGCACCCGTGCAAGTGTGACCAAATATTGGTCCCACTTCAATCATTTTACCTACAGGTAAGCCTTATTATAGGCTTACCTGTAGCTAGAAATCACAAAGTGGACAATATAACTTCTTTAAAGAGGAAGTAAACCCTGATAGGGTTTACTTCCTCTATATTCCCCTGCAAAGTAGAAACGTGATGGGCTACTATGCATCGCATAGGAGCCCATTATGTGTCACTTACCTGCAAACGAAGCCTGCGACGTCCAGCGATGTCCCCTGTGCAGGCAGTGTCCATCTTCAGCCCCTCTTCCTTCCGGGGCTACAACTCTGGCTGTGTGACTGGCTAGAGTCGCGTGACGTCACTCCCGGGAGCCGCCAGTCACGGCACGATCTCAGTGAAGAAACGACACGGAGGCCGTTTCTTTACTGCGCATGTGCCGAAATGACGTTGGCACAGCTAGTACACTGCATATCTCCTGAACTGTGAAGGTTTGGGAGATATGCAGGCTTACCTGTAGATTAAAGTGGTTGTCACGGGTTGACGACCACTTTAAAGCAAACCAGTAGCGGCTGGTGGTCGGAGACTTATCCCATCTACAGTATCTCACAAAAAACACCCTACACGTTTGTAAATATTTTATTCTATCTTTTCACATGACAACACTAAAGAAATGACACTTCGCTACAATGTATAGTGAGCGTACAGCTTGTATAACAGTGTACATTTTCTGTCCCCTCAAAATAATTCAACACACAGCCATTAACCTCCCTGGCGGTATTCCCGAGTGTGGCTCGGGGTGAATTTTCTGTACCAAGAGCGGTAACCCCAAGCCACACTTGTCCCCTGGATCCAGCGACGTCCCCACGCTGTCTACCCCCGGATTCACTCTGTGTGCCGTGCTCCGTTCCCTGCGAGCGTCACGTCACACGGGGGCGGAGACCGGTGGGAAATTCAAATGGTGAAACACACAGTATACATGCAGTACACTGTAATCTGTAAGATTACATTACTGTATGAAATCATTTCACATCCCTTTTGTCCCTAGTGATTTGTCCAGTGCCCTGAATGCACTTTTATATTATATATGCCATTCTTTCTGCCAAAGTGGTTTTTGATCAGCTAGAAAACAGTGATCATAAATAAGAATCATTTGCAGAATTGAGTGATACTGATTTGTGGGGAAATTCGTCATCAGACATTGGAAGTGACGACAGCAACAATTCTGCAAATGAGCAAATTTCAGTGTTTTTGATTTGATTACATTATTGAATACATTTTATTACTATTATGTTATTATTTTTGATAATTATTTATAGTTATTATATTATAATTTATGATTTTGATTCAAACTTTATCATACCCAGGATGTCTACTAGACTCTTGTTTGGACAGATTTAAGTGTGTTGTTCCTAATAATTACAGGCCTACAATATAAAACGCCAAATTTCTATGCAAAACAATGTACCGCTTTTAGACACAAACATCTGACATAATCATACCACCAGGGAGGTTAATGTCTAAACCGCTGGCAACAAAAGTGAGTACACCACTAAGTGAAAATCCAAATTGGCCCCAATTAGCCATTTTCTCTGCCCGGTGTCATGTGACTCGTTAGTGTTACAAGGTCTCAGGTTTGAGCAGGTGTGTTAGATTTGGTGTTATCGCTCTCACTCGCTCATACTTGTCACTGGGAGATCAACATAGCACCTTATGGCAAAGAGCTCTCTGAGGATCTGAAAAAATAATTTTTGCTCTACATAAAGATGTCCTAGGCTATAAGAAGATTGCCAAGACCCTGAAACTAAGCTGCATCACGGTCGCCAAGACCAAACCGCAGTTTAACAGGACAGGCTCTACTCAGAACAGGCCTCGCCATGGTCGACCAAAGAAGTTGAGTGCACATGCACAGCGTCATATCCAGACGTTGTCTTTGGGAAATAGACGTATGAGTGCTGCCAGCATTGCTGTAGAGGTTGAAGGGGTGGGGGGGTCAGCCTGCCAGTGCTCAGACGCACAGTGCATCACAATTGGTCTGCATGTCTGTCGTCCCATAAGGAAGCTTCTTCTAAAGATGATGCACAAGAAAACAGTTTGCTGAAAACAAGCAGACTAAGATTTACTGGAACCATGTCCTGTGGTCTGATGAGACCAAAATAAACTTATTTGGTTCAGATGGTGTCAAGCATGTGTGGCAGCAACCAGGTGAGGAGCACAAAGACAAGTGTGTCTTGCCTACTGTCAAGCATAGTGGTGGGAGTGTCATGGTCTGGAGCCGCATGAGTGCTGCCGGCACTGGGGAGCTACAAGTTCATTGAGGGAACCATGAATGCAAACATGTACTGTGACATACTGAAGCAGAACATGATCCCCTCCCTTCGGAGACTGGGCCGCAGGGCAGTATTGTAACATGATAACGACCCCAAACACACCTCCAAGACGGCCACTGCCTTGCTAAGGAAGCTGAGGGTAAAGGTGATGGACTGGCCAAGCATGTCTCCAGACCTAAACCCTATTGAGCATCTGTGGGGCATCCTCAAATGGAAGGTGGAGGAGTGCAAGGTCTCTAACATCCACCAGCTCCGTGATGTCGTCATGGAGGAGGGGAAGAGGATTCCAGTGGCAACCTGTGAAGCTCTGGTGAACTCCATGCCCAAGAGGGTTAAGGCAGTGCTGGAAAATAATGGTGGCCACACAAAATATTGACACTTTGTTGCCAGCGGTTTAGACATTAATGACTGTGTTGAGTTATTTTGAGGGGACAGCAAATTTACACTGTTGTACAAGCTGTACACTCACTACTTTACATTGTAGTAACGTGTCATTTCTTCAGTGTTGTCACATGAAAATATATAATAAAATATTTACAAAAATGTCAGGGGTATACTCACTTTTGTGACATACTGTATGTCGTGGGCTTCCTCCAGGCGCCTTCTACTCCTCCTGGCCCTACACGGCGGCCAGAAGAGGAGGGCATTGTCCCTTTCTACAGCGCAGACAAGGACCTGGAGCAATAGAGGCAGGTCCGGTGCACTGGTTGTGTCGCAGCGGGAGGTGCATCCACCCACTCCTCCTGTGGCAGCTAGGCTGCCAGAGCTGGTCAGCCAATAGGATCGCTTCTCCTCTTAGGCAATCAGGTGATGGGTCTCAGGACCCGTTTCCTGATTGGCCGGAAAGAGAATCTGGAAGACAATAGCAAATATTATTTCGCTATATTCACACAACTGGGTGTGCTCCAGGAGCTGTGCTCTGTGCCCCAAGCCCACCCTTTTTTTAAGTCTATTAGAGCCTCTGGCTCTAATCACATGCTTCAAAAAAAAAAACTCCATTGGAATCCACTCATCTGGCGCCCCAAATGTAGTTTATGGGCTGCTGCTGAAGCAAACTACACTCTCAGTTGCTTCCTGGCCTAGGCCAAAATTATGGCCTACATCCTAGGAGTCTTCATGACCGTTTTTTACTTTCATTTGGAGGTGGATAAGAGGGGCTTTCTTGGCTAAGCACACCATCCTGCCTGCATGCCTAATCTAAGGGCAGATGGATTTCAGGAAGTTAATGCTGAATGAATCATCTGCCCTTACTCAAGATGCCATGATTAGAAATGCAAGGTAGTGTTTTTCAAAGTGATTTCTCAATAAGATAAAGCATGGAGAAGTGGATGGATGGGTGAGTTTGCTTTGAATATTAAAAATAGCATTTTCAGCTTATGGTGCTCAGATACAGTTAAAGTGGAGTTCCACCCAAAAGTGGAACTTCCACTGGTCGGATTCCTCCCCCCCTCAGGTGTCACATTTGGCACCTTTTGGGGGGGAGGGGGAAGAGGATACCCATCCTTGACAGGTGTCCTTTTCCACACATCCGGGAGCCCAGGGCCGTGGCCGTGGCTGTCTGCAGCTGGGCTCCCTTCTCCTCCTTCGCTGCCGCCAATAGGAAAGCACAGCGGCGGCTCGCGCATGTGCAGTAGGGACCCGGCCGTGAAGCTGAATGGCTACACGTCCGGGACCCCTTAGCCTCAATGGCGGCGGCAGCAGTCGACCTGCCGATCTGAAGATTGGTGGGCGACGCCGACATCGCTGGACTCCAGGACATGTGTCATCAAGCTAAAAATGTCAGCAGCTACTGTATGTGTAGCTGCTCACTTTTAATTTTTAAAGGAACGGCGGCAGGCAGCGGACCTCCGCTTTAAGTTCCTCTTTAGGGCCCTTTCATACTGAGGAGTTTTTCAAGTGCTTTTGCGTTAAAAAAAAGCACCAGAAAAGCTCAAGAGAATGCTTCCCTTTTAAAATCAATGAATGTGTTCACAATGGGGTGGGGCGTTTCCATTGTGGTGAAAAAAAAAAAAATCTTGCTTGCAGCATCTTTGGAGCATGTTTTGGGAGATAAAAAAACACACCAAAAACGCACCCTCAATTCATTTTTGATGCAGTGTTTGAGTTACATGTCCTTTAAAAACTGCACCGCAAACCGCACTGTCAAATTTGTAGCAGATAAGTGCCCTTAATAGGGAATTTAAGGGAAACTGCTTAGGCCAGCAAGGTCAATTTAGTTCTCACTACTACAGTATTTATACTTTTAAGTAAGCTGAACATAGAATAAAAATCTGCCCATAACACACGTATTTGCATTGTACAGTATTACCTATAAATGTATGGTTCCTTTATCTGTAGACGTCAGTGGCCCCAACTAAACCACTGTTAACTAAACGCATAAAACCTTAGCATGTATCCAAGCTGACATTGTTCTGTACCTTTTTTCACATGTTTCTGTTCTCTTTAACTGATGTAAGATTGTGAAGTTAGAATATCTACTGTCTTGATCAGTGTCTGCTACCTCTTATTTTTCTACATGAAATCGTATTGTGGAAAATGTGTCTTTTATGAAGTGGGTTGTTTTGACTAAAAAAATGGTTATGTGGAATATACAATTTAATCTGCTTTACTGTTAATCAGTGTCAGGCTGCCATACACAAACTAATGTTGAAAAACAATGTGGCCAAAAAGAAAGTGTATGTATGAGTCAAATCAACAAGCAAGCGACAATCAGCTTGCACAAGCAATGGCATTTAATAAAAACGTTTAGATTTTTCTGTTTGTTTGGGAACTTATGTGTGAGATATATCATTCTTTCTGAAAAGATCTTTCGAGAAAACACCAGAGAGACTGTAGCTCCACCCACAATTCACAGGAAACTCTGCGCTTTCAGTCTTTAAATAGAAGGTCCTCTCCTTTAGTCATCAGTTAAGCGTTTGCTTCAGCATGACAGGAGCACTGCACTGGAACAATGTGGGGAGCTGCATTGTCTCAAATGCTGTAATGTTAGGGTTCCTGTTACCTTTCTATTTTCTGCCCTATTCAGGACCCCCAGGCTGCTCCTCTCCTACATAGGGGCTGTACTGGAGCTCTCTTTCCTCTTCTGTTTTTGGGGAGACCCTGTACTGCTCACAAATCCAGCCATGTTGAGGGATCTTAATGAGCGGTGTATGGATGCAGAGGATCACTTTCCTCTGCATGTTGTGTTTAGCTGGTGACAGATGACTTCGGTTTCAGAAGGGACAGGATTTCAGGGCAGGTGTTGGGGCCACACAGTTCTGGCCACTGAAACACAGAAGTTGCAAGGTGGGTCAGAGTTACCTAGCTAGTCAGGTTGAAAAAAAAAAAGACCATCTATTTCAACCAATAGAAAAAAAATAGAATGGCACTTCTAGTTACCAAACCCATTTGCACTGGAAGGGAACTGGAACAGGCATTTAAAGCCATTATTTCTCTGCTGCATCCTTTTGGCACCAGTGGTCCCTAGGCATACAGAGTGCTCCATGTGTTTCTCTGTTTTACGGGGTCTTGTGTATGCTTTGCATTTTCTCGGTCAGTGGGTCTGAGGTCAGAGGCGTAACTAGAACTTTCAGGGACCCCATGCAAGGAACCATTAAGGGCCCCTCTGACCTCAAGTCCTGGTGCCCTTTCCAGTGATCCTGGGGTCTTTCTCCCATCGCGGGGCCCTTGATTATGGTCCTGCAGCAGGACCCCTTCCTGATGTCTTGGGTAGGTTTGCCACCTTTTCTTCAAGCCAAAACCCGAAGACTTTAGCAGCGCACAGCAAATTCTTTTTTGTAGTATACACTATACATATATTTTGTGATTAAATAACAATTCTAATTGTATATATTTAACCACTTCAATACCATGCACTTAGAACACTTCCCGCCCAGACCAATTTTCAGCTTTCAGCGCTGTTGCATTTTGAATGACAATTGCGCGGTCGTGCGACGCTGTACCCAAACTAATTTTTAATCATTTTGTTCCCACAAATAGATCTTTCTTTTGGTGGTATTTGATCACCCCTGCGGTTTTTATTTTTTGCGCTACAAATTAAAAAAAAAAAAAAATGTAAAAAAAAAAAAAGTTTTTTTCTTTGTTTCTCTCACAAAATTACATTTTCTCCTTCACTGATGGGCACTGATGAGGCTACACTGATGGGCACTGATGAGGCTACACTGATGGGCACTGATGAGGCTACACTGATGGGCACTGATGAGGCTACACTGATGGGCACTGATGAGGCTACACTGATTGGCACTGATGAGGTGGCACTGATAAGGTGGTACTGATGAAGCACATACAGTGGGTACGGAAAGTATTCAGACCCCCTTAAATGTTTCACTCTTTGTTATATTGTAGCCATTTGCTAAAATCATTTAAGTTACACACAGCACTCTATATTGACAGAAAAACACAGAATTGTTGACATTTTTGCAGATTTATTAAAAAGGAAAAACTGAAATATCACATGGTCCTAAGTATTCAGACCCTTTGCTCAGTATTTAGTAGAAGCACCCTTTTGATCTAATACAGCCATGAGTCTTTTTGGGAAAGATGCAACAAGTTTTTCACACCTGGATTTAGGGATCCTCTGCCATTCCCCCTTGCAGATCCTCTCCAGTCCTGTCAGGTTGGATGGTGAACGTTGGTGGACAGCTATTTTTAGGTGTCTCCAGAGATGCTCAATTAAGTTTAAGTCAGGGCTCTGGCTGGGCCATTCAAGAACAGTCACAGAGTTGTTGTGAAGCCACTCCTTATTTTAGCTGTGTGCTTAGGGTCATTGTCTTGTTGGAAGGTAAACCTTCGGCCCAGTCTGAGGTCCTGAGCACTCTGGAGAAGGTTTTCGTCCAGGATATCCTAGTACTTGGCCAAATTCATCTTTCCCTTGATTGCAACCAGTCGTCCTGTCCCTGCAGCTAAACACCCCCACAGCATGATGCTGCCACCACCATGCTTCACTGTTGGGACTGTATTGGACAGGTGATGAGCAGTGCCTGGTTTTCTCCACACATACCGCTTAGAATTAAGGTTGTCACTTCGTACCACCACCGTCGTAGTACGACACCCCCACAAATCGACGTCCCTGTCCTGCTGACCAACGTTAGTTCCCTTTCTACTTAAACCGGTTCATGATCCTATAGGACCTGCTTTTGGAAGAGGTCTCACGAGTCCTGGAGTCTGACCCGGCTTCCAAATGGAAGGTTGTTCTGTTACTGGGATTCGTGTGTCGATTTTATTCCTCACCGAAGTGTTGTTGAGACACTGACAAGAACTTACCGGGTCGGTCTCGGGACTGAATTTGAATTAACTCGTAGAGACCTCTG
>BLSH010325916.1:543018-561704 GCA_018402905.1 Glandirana rugosa | reverse complement strand
AAAACAGTACACCTCTCTGAACAGTGTCTGGGAGGCTGTGGTTGCTGCTGCACGCAATGTTGATGGTGAACAGATCAAAACACTGACAGAATCCATGGATGGCAGGCTTTTGAGTGTCCTTGCAAAGAAAGGTGGCTATATTGGTCACTGATTTGTTTTTGTTTTGTTTTTGAATGTCAGAAATGTATATTTGTGAATTTTGAGATGTTATATTGGTTTCACTGCTGAAAATAAATAATTGAAATGGGTATATATTTGTTTTTTGTTAAGTTGCCTAATAATTATGCACAGTAATAGTCACCTGCACACACAGATATCCTCCTAAAATAGCTACAACTAAAAACAAACTAAAAACTACTTCCAAAAATATTCAGCTTTGATATTAATGAGTTATTGGAATCATTGAGAACATGGTTGTTATTCAATAATAAAATTATTCCTCAAAAATACAACTTGCCTAATAATTCTGCACTCCCTGTACAGAGAACTATAATGGTACTTGACCTGACTTTGTATTAGGCATTTTCTTTTGACTCATTTCTGTTTCTATTGGTATCATAAGCGCTAATAAAAATCGCTGGTAATCAAAAATAATTATATATTTATTGTTCGATACACTATATTCTTACTGCTCTCCATTCATTCTTAGATAAATTGCTAAATATATTAATATGATTAAAATATGTTGGTTCTTATATCAATAACAAACAGCAAAAAACAATAAAGGGGCAAAAAGGTTACTCAATGATAAGGTTTATTTTGGTGTGTTGACAATGCACAAGCTCGTCTTCCTCAGGATGCCTTGAGGAAGATGTACTTGTGCTTGGTTGAAACTTCAAAGTAAACCTTATCAGTGTCCATCTTTCAAGTTCTATGAGTGCAACCTTATCCCTTATCCTTTGGGTTATCTGTACCTTATGCTTTACTGAGCTCTTAGGCCTATTTTCCTTTGGATATGTGTGCACTGGCCACCACTGGATTATATAAATTGCTACCTCACTGACAAAAACCTTCTCGATCCCCTACAGTCCAGATTCCATCCACAACATTCCACTGAAACTGCCCTACTAAAACTCACCAACGACCTTCTAACTGCTAAAACCAATGGCCAGTACTCCATACTCATACTCTTAGACCTTTCTGCTGCCTTTGACACAGTTGACCACCCACTCCTCCTCAAAAAACTCTACTCACTTGGCCTTTGTGACTCTGCTCTTTCCTGGTTCTCCTCCTACAGTGGGTACGGAAAGTATTCAGACCCCCTTAAATTTTTCACTCTATGTTATATTGCAGCCATTTGCTAAAATCATTTAAGTTCATTTTTTTCCCCTCATTAATGTACACACAGCACCCCATATTGACAGAAAAACACAGAATTGTTGACATTTTTGCAGATTTATTAAAAAAGAAAAACTGAAATATCACATGGCCCTAAGTATTCAGACCCTTTGCTCAGTATTTAGTACAAGCACCCCTTTGATCTAATACAGCCATGAGTCTTTTTGGGAAAGATGCAACAAGTTTTTCACACCTGGATTTGGAGATCCTCTGCCATTCCTCCTTGCAGATCCTCTCCAGTCCTGTCAGGTTGGATGGTAAACGTTGGTGGACAGCCATTTTTAGGTCTCTCCAGAGATGCTCAATTGGGTTTAAGTCAGGGCTCTGGCTGGGCCATTCAAGAACAGTCACGGAGTTGTTGTGAAGCCACTCCTTCATTATTTTAGCTGTGTACTTAGGGTCATTGTCTTGTTGGAAGGTAAACCTTCGGCCCAGTTTGAGGTCCTGAGCACTCTGGAGAAGGTTTTCATCCAGAATATCCCTGTACTTGGCTGCATTCATCTTTCCCTCAATTGCAACCAGTTGTCCTGTACCTGCGGCTGAAAAACACCCCCACAGCATGATGCTGCCACCACCATGCTTCACTGTTGGGACTGTATTGGACAGGTGATGAGCAGTGCCTTGTTTTCTTCACACATACCGCTTAGAATTGAGGCCAAAAAGTTCTATCTTGGTCTCATCAGACCAGGGAATCGTATTTCTCACCATCTTGGAGTCCTTTAGGTTTTTTTTAGCAAACTCCATGCGGGCTTTCATGTGTCTTGCACTGAGGAGAGACTTCTTCCGTCGGGTTAATCTGCCATAAAGCCTCGACTGGTGGAGGGCTGCAGTGATGGCTGACTTTCTACAACTTTCTCCCATCTCGCGACTGCATCTCTGGAGCTCAGCCACAGTGATCTTTGGGTTCTTTGTTTACCTTTCTCATCAAGGCTCTTCTCCCCCGATAGCTCAGTTTGGCCGGACGGCCAGCTCTAGGAAGGGTTCTGGTCATCCCAAACGTCTTCCATTTAAGGATTATGGAGGCCACTGTGCTCTTCGGAAACCTTAAGTGCAGCAGAATATTTTTTGTAACCTTGGCCAGATCTGTGCCTTGCCACAATTCTGTCTCTGAGCTCTTCGGGCAGTTCCTTTGACCTCATGATTCTCATTTGCTCTGACATGCACTGTGAGCTGTAAGGTCTTATATAGACAGGTGTGTGGCTTTCCTAATCAAGTCCAATCAGTATAATCAAACACAGCTGGACTCAAATGAAGGTGTAGAACCATCTCAAGGATGATCAGAAGAAATGGACAGCACCTGAGTTAAATATATGAGTGTCACAGCAAAGGGTCTGAATACTTAGGACCATGTGATATTTCAGTTTTTCTTGTTTAATAAATCTGCAAAAAATGTCAACAATTCTGTTTTTTTTCTGTCAATATGGGGTGCTGTGTGTACATTAATGAGGAAAATAAATTAACTTAAATGATTTTCACAAATGGCTGCAATATAACAAAGAGTGAAAAATTTAAGGGGGTCTGAATACTTTCCGTACCCACTGTATATGCAGCACTGATGGACACTGATAGGCGGCACTAATATGCGGCACTGATGGGCACTCATAGGTGGCACTGGTACATGACACTGAAAAAAAAGCAGTTAGGTATGGCCATGGCAGGCATCACCTATGGGCCCAACACCATCCCTACAGTGTACTGTATGCCCTTACCTGGTGGTCTAGTGTGGGCTCCCTGGGCGGCCTCCAGATCTTCTCCCTGGTAGTCCTGGGGGGCCTCCTTATGGTGTTCCTGGGGGGGGGCTCCCTGGTGGTCTTGGGCAGGCTCCCTGGTGGTCCAGTGTTGTGATCCTGAGGGGGGCTGCTACATGCTACATGCAGGCAGGGTGGAAAGGTTGCACATGCTCTGTTTGATCTTCCTGTTTCACATGTACACAGACTGCAGTGCATTTCTAGAGGCAGCGATTGTTTATTTGTGAACTAAGCATGCCATTGGCAAAACCCCAATCAGCTCTGTCCAGATTGTGGGTGAAGGGTCACTGATGCAAAGGAAGTTTCATCATCAGAGAGTGAAATGGCCTCCTATATGAACACTGTGGAAGTCCTCGCTCCTTGCAGTTTATCACATGACTGCAATATACAGTTAAAAAAAAGGTATATCTCTTTCCTCTACTGTGACTGTCTGTGCGAGGAGGAGGGGGCGCGTTCTGTCAATAGCTGCAGCCCACAACACTGAAGTGACATCCCGGGCTTGTGGGCCCCCCCCTCAGTGTGGCAGGACTCCAGGGCCCAGTCGAAAGTGGGACTGATGCAACCCTGATTGTTCCGCCACTGTCATCGGCAGGGGAGGGGTTAACACTAAGGGGGCAGTGAAGGGGTTAAATGTGTTCCCTGGGTGTGTTCTAACTGTGGGGGTGCGGGGTTGGCAGGGGGCATGACAGATCTAACTGATCCCAGTGACAGGGATCAGTAGATCTGGCATGCCCTCCATCACAAAATGGGGAACCGCCGTGTTTACATCGGCGGTTCCCCCGTTCTGGCTCTCTGTGAGCAGATCACAGGTTTCCGGTGGACATCGGGTCCGCCCGACCCTCGCGCGCAGCATGAGCCAAAGGGGAGGATGTCTATTGACGGCCTCCCGGCATTTTAGAGCCATGCTGTAGCCGTCAATCGGCTGTGCCGCGGATCTGAAGTAGTTAAGAAGTGTACCACCCACCCCAAACCTCTTTATAAAGAGCAATCCAAGGAGTGTGAACATTCTTAGTTACAGTATGTTATGGTTAACATTATTTAACAACAAACAACCTAAATGTATAAGTAAAATAGTAAACCGTCATACAGTACAAGATCTTGCAATGAAATAAGTTTATATAGTGTCCTTCGATCCGTTTACCCCAATGAGTGCTAACTGTAGACAGATCCAATTCCACTCTTTATAAAGCCTCATACACACGGACGTTTCTTACCGCCGCGCGGCGTTGTTGAGCTTTTTTTTGCAGCTCTCCATGTTATTCAATGTCATACAAACCCTGACGTTTTTGAGCTGTAGATGGCGTCGGTGTTCTTAAGCTGTAAATGTAACGCAGGACTCGCGCGTTCCGAGGCTGTAGCGTTAGAGCATTTTTGACGCTGAGCCGGCAAAATGCTCACTAACGCGCATTAACGCCGTAGCGACGTTAACCTGCGTTTTTATCGCCGGCGTTTTCAGGTTCAAAAATAGCAGAGGAATGTTTTTTTTTAAACAAAACGCGACGTAGTGCTGATGCTCATTAACGCCGATACAAAACACAGATGAAATTGCGTTTCTGACGCCGATTTTTTTTTTTTTTTTTTCCCAACGTCGGTTCCGACGTTTTGTTAATACGCCGGCGTGTATGAGGCCTCAAGGTGACGGATACAATCAGAATAATTCAGTAGTATCCAACCTGGTATTATTTATACATCACAACCTTTTAACCACTTCACCCCTGGAAGGATTTCCCATGTTAGGACCAGAGCACTTTTTGCGATTCGGCACTGGGTCCCTTTAACTGGCAATTGTGCGGTCGTGCGACGTTGTACCCAAACAAAATTTGCATCCTTTTTTTCCCACAAATAGAGCTTTCTTTTGGGGGTATTTGATCACCTCTGTGTCACTTCTGATCTCCGCTATAAACCAAAAAGGACGACAAGTTTGCAAAAACAACAATATTTCTTGCTTTTTGCTAAAATACAAATCCAAAAAAAAAATATAAAAAGACAAATGTATTCATCGGTTTTGACCGATTTTATATTCTTCCTCATATTTTTGGTAAAAAAAATCGCAATCAGCGTTTATTGGTTGGTTTGCGCAAAAGTTGCCGCGTTTACAAACCATGAGAATTCCTTTCTGGCGTTTTTTTACATTTTTTAAATTTTTTTACTGGTAATGACAGCGATCTGCGAATTTTATCAGGATTTTGATATTGGGGTGGACATGTCGTACATTTTCGACACTTTTTTTGGCACCAATGACATTATACAGCGATCAGAATTTTAAATATCCACTGATTACGGTATAAATGTTATTGGCAGTGAAGGGGTTAACCCGCAGGGGGAGATCTAGGGGTTAACTGTGTTCCCTAGGCGTTTTCTAACTGTGGGGGGGCTGGGCTACCATGGGCATAAGAGATCTAACTGATCCCCGTGACAGGGATCAGTAGATCTTACATGCCCACTGACATTGGCGGTTCCCTGTTCTTTCTCTCTGGCAGGTCATCGCGGCTCCCCGGCGGACATTGGGTCCGCCTGAGTCGCGGGCACACTCCTGCAGAGTGCGGCGGGCACGAGACCCTGCCGGCGCGCTCCTGCTCACTAGTTGCACACGCGCCAGCCGCTTGTATACGGCGATTCACGGGACACTGCCACTCTGCAGCAGTAAATATGCGGCACGCGGTCGGAAACCGGTTACATAGTTAGAGGCTCTTTGATTTTTAAGCCGATCTTGCCAGTTTTTTATAAAATTATTAACTGAGGAGTTTTTCCGAGCTAGAAGAAGCTCATATTGGGCTCGAGTGTTTATTCTAGTGACCACCTTTGACAAGTTAGGAGTTTCTGTCGATTTCCACATGCTTGTGATGGACAGCCTTGCCGCTACCAGAGTATGTGTTACTATCGTCCTAAAACATATATCTATCCAGATTCATTCCTAGTAAAGCCATTTCTGGCATCAAATCTATTAACATGCCTGTGAGGTCTGCTATAAAAGAGGAGATAGCGTTCCAGAAACTTGTTACATTTTTGCAGGCCCATAGCGTATGGTATAGATTACCTTAAGACTAATTGCAATTACACTATTATTTTAAACTTCTGCCACTTTGCCTAGTGTCATGGAGGTTCAAGGAGTAGAGGAGGAGGTTTTGCTTTCCAACAGTCATCAGAGGAGAAGGACCATAGGATAGGAAAGACTCTCAGTACAATTTACGCTTTGATGATGAGTTTTGAAAGCTCTATATTACTATCAGGAAGAGAAGGAACAATTATTTCTTCATGATCATTATTTACCAAGGCTTGGATGAATGCAAGTGGGCTATTTTCCTATATATGAGCTTCTTTGTGATTCCATGAAGAAAAAGTTGCAATACCTGGAAAGGAGGCTTTTCTTTTACAAAACTCTAAAAATAATGTTTCCTCTTTGTTATGGAGTAGCTTACCCAAACTGGGTACGACCTTTCCTCTGGTATCCTAACTCAGACATAGCTTTGAGAATATTGCTTTATGTTAAAAGATGCCATGGACAAAAGGATGGATTACCCTCTTTAAAAGATATTGTGAGTCAACTTTATCTAACCATACATCACCTCTTCACTTAGGCGTTGTAGGATTTGAACCTAACATTATTGATTTTGCAAAAATCGTCCCTTCGAGAACATTGGAATGAGTCTCCCGGAAGACATTCTCTCAGAAAGTGGCTTTTGGTGGCCATGACTTTGGCACGCAGAGAGCGGTGTTGTCCCGCAAGCCACCATATTTGTTGCTTCATACAGTTGAAATCATCCCGTGTCCAAGGCTCTCCTTTTTGATGAGAGTTGTATTAGTCTTTCATCTATATAAGGACATCTTGCTTCCATTGTACCCTAAACCAGTTGTTTTGTACTCCCTGTAAAATTCTTTATTCTGCATTCATTGGAGGATAGAGCCCCTGCCCATCTGTCTTGATCCTGCGTATGTTTTTTTAGTACACCCAATGTCTTAGGTTAAATTTACATGTGCACCAAGGACAGGCATTTCATCCATTTTTTTAAAGCCTTGTAAATGCCTGTCCATGTTCTGCCCATTAAGGCTGAAAGTATACAGTACTTCACATGGCTGTGTTCGTACCAAAAATGTATCAACCATGTAGCATTTGGCTGGTTTTACTGCTCCCCACACACCTCTATTCATGTCAATGTAGATGCGCCGCAAACAACATACAAAGATGCATTTGGAAAGCATTACTAGCTGAGATGGTAGCACAAGAATCTATACAACAGAAAATAAACATAGAGGAAGCCCCTTACATAGTTACATAGTTGGTAAGGTTGAAAAAAGACACCAGTCCATCCAGTTCAACCTATGGTGTGTGTGTACGTGTTTGTCAGTAGTACATTGTATACCCCTGTATGTTGTGGTCGTTAAGGTGCCCATCTAATAGGTTTTTTAAACTATCGACCCTCCCTGCTGATACCACTGCTTGTGGAAGAGAATTCCACATCCTTACCGCTCTGACATAAAGAACCCTCTATGCAGTTTAAGGTTAAACTGCTTCTCTTCCAACTTTAGTGAATGGCCACATGTCTTTTAAATTCCCTTTCACTAAATAGTTTTTACCCTATGCTAGGGTTGCCAGTACAGTATTTGTACATTGATATATCCCCTCTCAAGTGTCTCCTCTCCAGAGAGAATAAGCTCAATGCTTGTAGTCTTTCCCCATAGCTGAGGTCCTCTATTCCGTTAATTAACTTTGTTGCCCTTCTCTGGACTTGCCCCTGGCAAGCCAATGGCTCCTGCTGCTGCCTCCTTGTCCAGCGATGAGAGAGAGAGCAAGAGGGAGGAGCACTGCTGCTTTTGAGAACAGTGCTGGATCGAGATCGGGCTCAGATAAGTATTTAGAGGGGCTGAGGGAGCTGAGCTTTAAAGGTGTTTTTTACCTTAATGCAGAGAATGCATTAAAGCGTAACTTCATTATCTCAGTCAACATTGACTGTTTTATTTCTTCTGCTTCTAGCATTAGTAAATATATAGGAAAGTATATCATATTTGCTTGTGTTAAACTTGTTTTTACATTTCTTCAGTTCCTTTCCATGCCTAGGCAAATGATGTCATACATCCCAGGAGTCATCAGTAGGGGAGGCATGGCTTTTTCAGCTAAGCACACCCTCCCCTGCTTGCATGCCTGAGCTAAGGGCAGGTGCATTTTAGGAAGTAAATGCTACATGAATCATCTGTCCTTACTTAAGATGGCCACGGCCAGAAATGCTAGGGGGTGTTTTTCAAAGTGATTTTGCAACATAATAAAGCATGGAGACATGGATGGGTGAGTTTGCTTTTCATATTAAAGTGATTGTAAAGTCTATTTTTTTTTTCTTTTTTCAATAACAACCATGTTATACTTACCTCCTCTGTGCAGTTGGTTTTGCTTACAAAGCAGCCCGTATCTTCCTCTTCTCGGGTCTGTCTTTGCTGCTCCTGGCCCCTTCCTCCTATCGACTGCCCCCACAGCCATCAGTTTTCTAAGGGGCACCCTAGCCGAGTCAGAGCTCTGTGTATCCATTCAGCCACGTAGCCCCAACACGGCTCTGCCCGCTCTCTCCCCTGATTGGCTGCCTGACTTTGACAACCACGGGAGCCAATTGTGCCGCTGCCGTGTCTCAGCCAATCAGGGGGAGGAGTGTCCCGGACGGCTTAGACATTTGTGGACATCACTGGAGAGAGAGAAAGGGCTCAGGTAAGTAATTAGAGGGAGCTGGGGGGGGACTTCTAAAAACAAAAGGTTTTTTATCTTAATGCATAGAATGCATTAAGATACAAAAACCATCTGCCTTTACAACCCCCTTTTAAAAATGAATTAAATAGCATTTTTAGTTTGTGGTGCTCAGATGAAGTGTATTTCCACCTACCTTTACAACTACTTTAATGTAATAGGCGAATTAATGGGCATTCCTGGTATCTAAAATGTGTTAACCCAATTTTAGTCACCCTTTATAACTTCAAAACAATCACGCCAAACCTTGCAGAAATATTGAACTGATAACCCAAGGCAAGTGTTATCTGAGAGAGATGATTGTACTTTCACATAGAAAGGTATGAGTTATATCACTGCAGCTGTTGTGACACCATCATGATTGCAGCAATGGCTTCACCATAGCATTTGTCAGTAATTGTTGCAATATTTCATACACATTTTAATAGCAGATAAGATAAAGGTTTAGCCCAGCATTGAGAAAGTGTCTGTCTGTAAATGTAATTTAAAAAACAAACTATAGGGGCCATAAAAATGAGTTTATCATTGTTGAGGTCAAGAAAATTATACATGATCTTGAATTGTCTGCATTGTTACCAAACACTGGAACATAAATGCTAGGTTCCTATTGAATTTTACATACATTAAATATGGAAGGTCCTAAAATAAGTACCTCTCATTCATGTAATAACAGGATATCAGCACCATAAGAAATAGTCATTCAAGAACTACCCATCCTTTAGATAATTCTATGTAGCCTTTTGTTCTGAAATCAACTCCTTACTTTTTCATGTCAGTGAAGCATCCACTGTCTACTCCTCTATAACCTTTTTAGCAATGTACACTTTCAGGGAGGCCTGCTAATGCGTCATACGTCTCCCCACACCCAGGAATACTTTCTTCTTAAAGATAACAAGACAAGATGATGACACAGAGGGAGAGCATGCTAAAGGGAAACTAAAATTAATTTTTGTATATGATGTGATGTGAAGATTTATTGTAAATCATTTTTAATGAGAGTTGTTAATAACTGTTGGAAAACCAAATCCTAATCCTTTTGCGGCCAGAGTTGTTTTGCGGTTCTTTTGCACATCTTTGAAAAAAAAAAAAATTTAGGTCTGAGGATTACATAAAACCTCCAAACATTACAGATTTTCTGAAAGCAGATACCATAGAGAATATAATAGGGGTAGTTCTAATTCTTTGTTACTCAATATTAGCGCACCAGTTTAGGAAGGTCAAAACTTCAAGAAAAAAATACGCTTAAGTTCATTTTAGGGCACACTAACGCAGTAAATTACCCAATTTGTTTTGTAACATATAAAAGATAAAGTTGCATGAATAAATGTCAACCCTTAAAACTGCATGTTCCTGTGAAATGGCATCAGATTTCAGTACCCTATATTTTCCATAGACAATGCTTTAAAAGCCCCCTACACAGGTTAGAGTTAACTGTTAATAAAGGGCCTAGAATTATTGTTCTCACATGTTACATATTGCTGTGTACAGAGATATGTAATGCATGCAGTGGAATTGACGTTTTTGTGCGTAGGTATCCACGATTACATTCATAGTTGTGTGGTGGGTAAATTAGATCCTGTCTAAATTGGCCCTAATATGTGTACGTATGAATGTGAGTTAGGGAACTTAGATTGTAAGCTTCTTGAGGGTAGGGACTGATGTGAATGTACAATATATATGTAAAGTGCTTCGTAAATTTACAGCGCTATATAAGTACCTGAAATAAAATAAAATAAATACCATGGAGGCTTAACATTTTTTTTGTTGGGGGGGATTTAATTTTAATTATTTACTATTTGACGTATGGAGGTGGCAGCAAAATGGTTAAGAGGCACTCTTGTGAAAAGCACACATGCCCAAAGAGGTAAGAGGTTTTCTTAAAGTGGAACTGAGCTTGAGAATTGAAGATTTACTATGTTATAGCGAACATGGTGCTGCACGTTTCAAAATGAATCAGAGAGCTGTAATTAATCAGGCAGAGAAAAGAAGCGGCTTCAGATGACCAGTTGTGGAGCGCATGGGAATAAGGCACCAAAATAAGGCATTTCACCTTATTTCAATCCCTCTTAAGAAAATTATTCAGTTTTCCCATGCAGTGCAGAGGGAGACCCACTGCAGGTTGGAATTTAGCTTTAAATACTTTGTACAGCTGTGATATTTATTGTGGAAGGCTTGGTAGGAGTAGCAACCGTGACGCGTCTTACAAAAATTCGTAGACCACAACAGTTGAAAAGCAAATCAGTTACCAATCTTATGTGCTAGGTCACCTTTGTGAGGCAGCTTGCTTGTTCAAATGGTTGTCTGCATTTGTGTTGTCTGCAACATTCGTGAAGTGAAAGACAACATTCGTAATCTTTTATCAATGGAAAAAATCTGTAAACATTAAGCAAGAGACCCTATGACTCTAATGTTGAATGCTATGCATTCCAAAAGGGTGTGTTTTGTATTTTTCAACTAAAGGGAAACTACATTAAAGCTGAACTCCATCTAGCACAAGAAATTACTATGTAGTTCCCCTCCCTTCTAACAGCAAGGGTTAATTTCTCAATTTGTCTTAATTCCTCTGACAGCCAGCACACTTCTCCACCCTCATATGTGGATGGACCCTTGATAGCCTCAGGTAGCATTCAGGACAGCCAGTCTTGCAAAGTATTTTGATAATGTCATAGAGGCTGCGTCCCAAATGACTGGAAAAGGGAAGCAGCTTAAAGGGACTGGTCAGATTGTTGAGAGAGCTAAAGTAAGTATTATTGCTAATATCTTACCCCTAAAAAAAATGATTAATCCTCGTTGTCCAGCACATAGAGCTCTGGCATTTAGCCGCGGACAGGTGTCCTGCCCAGCCCCACTGTCTACAGCTGGCCATCTTATCCACCATGTCATAAATGTATGATAGGCTGACAGCTGCTGCGGCTGGATAGGCCTGGACAGTGCACCTAGCAGTACAAATGTTTAAGGGTAGTATACGTCCTATATGTGGAGCGTAAGAATTCTGTGTCAGTTACAATTCGTTTTACACCATTCCTGTGGTTGTGGGCAGAGAATTCAGAGTAGTAGCGGTTTTTAAACTGTGCATTTTGGACTGGCTGCCAAGGACTTAACCAGAAACACATTATGGGACAGCCCCTGAAAACAGGGACTTTCCCTGCAAACTAGGGATTATGTGTTAACCTAACCTAATGACTTGTATCCTAAAACTTAAAAGTCCATAGTATATGATCAGATAAGTTTAAGCAGCACTCTTCGGTGTATTACACACCTAATAACACACAGTCTAAAATTGATAAGCTTTATAATAATCACTAGGTGCACCCTGTGACAGGTGAGTCCAAATAATGCACAAGTCCACTGAGTGTTCTGTTGGGGTAATGTCAGATGTGTAACTACATAACACCTTCACAGCACTGCGTGACACGCACGCTCTGATACCACCTTTGATGTCATTAATTCATACCATGAGAAAAGACACAGACCTCATAGCGTGACCCTGTTAAACATTTATTCCAACAAAGATGCCCCTCTTCATATATTACACTTACAAACAACCAATAAAAATATACATCCAAAGATAAAACTTTAATAACTTTGTGCAGCAAAGCATGGTCCTCCCTCACCGATAATCCTCTTCGCATCCACGGTGATACCCGGGTGGAGATCGGGGCTGCTGACAAGCTGCGTGGTCTCGCCTAAACGCGTTTCGTCATTCCATGTTTTTCTTTTTTTTTCCAAATCCGTTTTATTGAAATAATGCAAACAGCATACACAACATGAGATACATAGCGTTATTGGATAGACAGTGTTACATAGAAATTGACTATCGAACATATGTTTCTGTTCTCTTAGATACGGCTAGCGCATATATGTAATTGAAGTCATAAGTTCAATAACAACAATTGGGTAACCATGAGCGTCAGATGAAGGGTTATAGATAGTTGAACAAAACCGTTTCATCGTATAACAAATGATCACGTTGCCCCAGGGGGTCTCCCCCCCCCCCCCTCGCGCCTCCAGACCACCCAACCACCCCATATGGGAACTTATGGTCGGATAGGGGCGCAGGAGCGAAACCCGTCGGGGCAACCCCAAAGCTCCTCTTGTGTACTTTTTTTTTTTTTTTTTTCCCAAACATTTTTATTGCAGTACTGCGTTCAGACTACACAACAACAGTAAGGAACATTCTTGGAAGGACATTGGTTACCCGTTAGAAGACTATTAAACGTTTGCTTACTTCCTTATAGACAGGGTTGTCATTTGAAAGCTACAGAAGTCATTAATCTTTAAACAACAATTGGTTAACATAATTTGTTAGAACAAAGGCTTTAGGCTGTCGGGCATAACCGTTTCTCCATATGACAATTGATCAAGTTGCCCTGGGGGATTTCCCACCCACGCCTCCAGACCACCCAATCACCTCAAATGGGAGCTTTGTGACCGAGTAGGGGCCCAGGGATCTGAACCACCAGGGCAGCTCTGAGTCTCCTCCTTCCTTTTTTTTTTTTTTTTTTTTTTGTTTCATGTTGTCAGAGAAAACGTTTACTGGTAGCACATTAAGCATTGTTAAACTATTCAGTCATTACGTAGGTTTACCTCCTACCTCGGGACAGCTTGGTAGGGATAGTAATGTCAGTTATCCACTTCAGTCTTCTTTTGTTGGGGCTGTCAGGTGTTCAGGAAAGGTGATGTCTGGACCGTCTGTGATGTTTGGGGAATTGGTTATGTCTGGGAAGAGGGGGTAGTTGGTTGTTAGTCTCTGGGGTCAGTCTCCGGAGGACCGACGTCATTAGTTCCTTCCCTTAAGGGGTCTGTTCTAGGGTTTATTTGATGGTTATTAGCGAAGTGTAATCCTCCGAGGTTTTAAAGTGTTGCCAACAGGCCCATATTGTGCAGAATTTGTGTGGTGTCTCCTGCGCTTGGTGGATGAGGTCTTCCATTTCTTCAATTTTATTGATTCTTTTGAACCAGTCTAATATGGTAGGCGGGTTGGGTGATTTCCAACAGGTTGGAAGGGCCATTTTTGCTGTGGTCAACATGTGGAGTGCAAGAGATCTACGGTAGTGTTTCTTTGGGATCGCTGTGTGATGGAGGAGCATCTGTTCAGGGGAGAAAACTAGCTGGTATGTGGTGATCTGAGTGATCAAACGGTGTACCTCTGTCCAGAAGGGTGTGATTTTGGGACACGTCCACCACATGTGGAGGAAGGACCATGTCTCTTTTGAGCATCGCCAGCATGTTGGGGAGATGGCGTGGTTTAATTTTGTGTAGACGTATGGGAGTTTTGTACCATCTAGACAAAATTTTAAACCCATTTTCTTGGGCTGAGACGTTAATGGAACCTTTGTGGGTATGGGTGAAAATATTTTCCCATTCCTCTGGAGTTAGGTTGATGTTGAGTTCCCTTTCCCATGTTTTGGTTATTGAGGAGTGTTTGACGTCTATATTTGAAAATAGGATTGTGTAAATCTCTGAGATCAAGTGTCTTTGCGGTGTGGTACGTGAGCAGAGTTTTTTTAAAGGCTGTACATGGTCTGGAGAGACTCAATCTATGTTTAGGATTATTTAAGAAGTGTTCTAGTTGTAGATACCTCCAAAAGTAAGTAGAATTTTTGGAGGTCACTTCTAAAAATTTGTCATGGTGCATAAACTTGTTATTCTGGAAGAAAAACTCTGCTTGCAGGTCATAGTTGGGATTGATCTCTGGTAACAGGTGGGAGTTGAGGCCTTGCGGGGATTCTGGGTTGTGTGATATCGGTGTGAGAGGACCTGGTGTAGAGGAGATGTCATGTTGGCAGCTCAGCCCGAATGCTCGTAGAGTAGCATTTATCAATGGATTTTGTTTACATCCTGGGGGGAAGTGGCTGCTTAATAGCTATGGGAGAAGGCGCAGTGGGATCGAGGAGAAGGCCTGTTCAATTGTCACCCAGGCTTTGGAACTGGCATGGACATTCCAGTCAGCCATTCTGGTGAGCTGACAGGCGATTTAGTATTTTGAGAAGTCTGGAAGTCCGATTCCCCCTTTTAATTTTGGTAAGGTCAATCTGTCCATACTGATTCGGGGACATTTGTTCGCCCATATAAAGTCAGAGCAAGCTCTTTTTAAGGAGGCAAACACGCTTTAGGAAGCGTGATGGGTATGGCTTGCATAACATATAGTATCCTAGGAAGGATGTTCATTTTAATTGTTGCTGCCCTACCAAACCATGAGAACAATCCGGTAGACCAGGTTTTAAGGTCCTGCTGGATAGATTGTAGGATGGTCAGAAAGTTTTTGGCATACAGTTCGGACAGATTGACTGGGAGTTGGATACCTAGGTATGTAATGAGAAGCACAAGAAAAAACCCCCTTGGGACTTTATATGAGGAGACCGACTCACTAAGAACAAGGTGATATATATATAAAATGTTGATATTTATTTGTACATTTTTTTAAAAAAGAGCAAGAAACACAAGCATCCAAAAGGGTGGTAATTCACATCATGGAACACATCAACACATAAAATAATGACATGTGACACAAACAAAAACAAATATGTAGAGAAATCGCCAAAAGGGCTTAAAAGAAAAGAACCACTGAATCTGCTTAGGTAGCAGACAAAGACCCAACGCATTTCAAAGATGTTTGATCAGATATCTTCCTCAGGGGTAAGTGGTCTTGAAGTTAAAAACAGATCCTCATGTTATACAGGGTGTATGAAGGATCTTCACAAACAGTCAGGTTATAGATAATTTCAAAAGTAAGGGTATATGCCAAATCAGCAGAATAGTGATAGAGAGGGTCTGTAGCCAATGAAAACATAGGCATGGATAACACCCGTATTCCAGAGGGATGGGGCTGACTGGGCTTGCAGTGAAATGAAAAGATCAATCACAGATGGGACACACCGATGGAGAAGGTTGCATTGAAACAGCCAGGTACCAGTGTGCTATCAAGCCTATAGTGTCAGCCTGAGAAAAAATAGATAAGGAGAGCGTTCCTAGCCGAATTCAGTTCAAGGAGAGGGAGGGAACAGCGCTCACACAATATATGTCCTACCAAAGTAGGAGAGCGCATATGTCTCGAATCAACCATCGAACATGTGTAGTCTCATGTGCACCAAACAAAGTGAGCCCTTGAGTATGTAATGACATTGGCGCTCCATTTGAAGGGATAATTTTGTTTACATTGGTGCATGATAGGGATGGGTAGGGAGATATTCAGTGCGCTAGGTTTTTCGAGATTTATTTGTAGCCCCGAGTTTGTCCTAAAGCTGGTTAACTCCCGCAGGAGATTGGGCAAAATGGTGTGTGGTTCGGTTTTTAACGTTTCTGGCATATAGTCCCAGGCCACTCTATCAAACGCCTTCTCCGCATCTACAGATAGAAAAAAGCCCTGTTGTTTATTAGTGGTGAGCCAGTGTTGGATACTGATCGCCTTCAGGGTGTTATCCCTGGCTTCTCTGCCCAGGATAAATCTGATCGAGGGATATCGACTGCGGGATTAGAGGAAGTATTCTGTTTGCTAATATCTTGGCAAATAATTTTAGGTCTACATTTAGCAGTGATATTGGACGGTAGTTGGGGACAATTGATGGGTCTTTTCAAGGTTTGGGGAATACTGTTATGTGGGCCGTTAAGAGGTCACGTGGGGGGGGGGGGTAGCTCCTTGGGCTAAAGAGTTGAAAGCTGTTAAAAAAGGTTTGCTAAGCAGATCTATGAAGGTTTTGTAGCACTGCTGTCAGGCCATCTGGGACAGGGGATTTTCCAGGTTTCGTTTGTTTCAGAGCAAGTCGTAGTTCTTCCGTTTGTTAGTGGCTTTTCTAGATCTTTTACTTCCTTTTCAGGGAAAGGAGGGGGGCCAAATTTTTTTAGGAAATTTTTGATTAGAGTCTGTCGAGTTTGGTGTCCAGTCTGGGCGTTTGTTGTGTGTAGGTTATACAGTTGTTTGTATTATGTAACGAATTGCTGTGCAATATCAGGGTTTGCCGCGATTTTCTCGCCGTTAGCATTAGTTATTGAGTGAATGTTCGTGTTGGCTCTTTTCGTTGCAATTGATCGGGCCAGCAGTTTGCCTGCCTTCTTACCGAACTCGTAAAAACTGAAAATTGTATACTAACCTTTCCGTAATTTTCCTTTCCTGGTGCATCTTCATGGCAGCATACACATGGGTTGTGGCTCCGCCCCCACAACATGATAGGACTGGTTAACTATAAATCAAAGACAGACCCAGCTCACCGCATTCTCTGTAACTCTCACCAATTTGGGCGGGAATCTGTATGCTGCCATGAAGATGCACCAGGAAGGAAAATTACGGAAAGGTGAGTATACAATTTTCCGTTTTCCTGGTGCATCATGGCAGAATACACATGGGACCTAACTCGCCATATGGGAGGGTGCAAGAAAAATTTTGTAATGATCAGAAGAATTTTCCAAATTTTACTGTTGTGAACCGGGTTCACTTAAAGTGTAATAAAGGTGTTTCCTGGGAGGACCATATTGCTGACTTGCAAATAGCCTCAGGAGACGCTCAGCACTGAGCTGTCCACAGAGCTGGCACTGCCCTAGTTGAATGTGCTCTTAAGTCATCCGAAACAGGAAGGCCTTGTGGAGAGTAGGCTCTTTTAATTGTCTTAATCTAGGATATGACTGTACATGTTGATGCTGATTGACCCTGCCTTAAGCCATGCTGGAACCAAGTACAGATTTCAGCTTTCCTGAATGAAAAGGTAGCTGCCAAGCAGGTCACCAGGGTTAGATCAACATCCAGGGGATGTGGTTCTCTCACTCAACCAAGAAAGATGGTAAACTAACTTCCTGGTTAAAGTCGAAGGAGAAAGATACCACATGAAGAAAGGCAGTCTGGAGTTTTAGGACTATTCTGTCTGGGTAGAACGTTTAGGTGAGGCTCCTTGAGTACAAAGCCTGCAGCTCTGACACCCCTTTTTCACAGAGGTTGTATCAACCAGAAATACGATCTTCAGATTGCAGAGTGTAGGCAATTCTGTAGGATAGAAGTGAGGCCTTGATAGGGATGAGGAACATGAGCAATGCCACATAGGGAACAATGGTTTCCTGGCAGGTATATAAATTCATGCAAGCCTATTGAGAATTGCATCACTAAAGGGTTAAGGACTTTCTGTAAGTGCAGACAAGGCTGAAGCTTGAACTTTAAACATATTTGAACCTAGGCCCTTGTTTTGCCCCAGCTGTAAGAACTGTAGAACCTTGGCTCATTTAGGTGATAAAGCACTCCAGACTTTTACTGTGTGAGATCTGCATAATTTTCCTGTATTCTTTGGTAAGTCTTATTCACAAAAACCTCTCTGGCTTAACACAAGGTAGCCACTACCTGCACTGAGCACCCTTGACTTGGTAGCCTGCACCTCCCAACTTCCATGCCATCAAAAAGTAGTCTCTTGGGGCTGGATGACAAAACTGACCGTGAGAGAGCAAATCTGTCATCACTGGAAGAGGCAGTGGGGACTCAATCCTTAAGTGTAGGAGAGACACTAGAGCCTCCTAAGCCAAAATGGCATATTTGCAATTATTGATACAGGAAGTTCCACTGACAGCCTAAGAATCCTACCCTTCCACTGCTGTCAATGCACGGTATAAATCTTCCTCCTCTTCTAAAAGGAGTGAATGACAGAAGGGTTTTGAATACTACTCTCAGTTCAAGAGCATTCAATACTATGCCTCATAAGCTGAACATCCCATGACCTCGAGCAGCCTGCTCTTTGAAATGCAAACCGAATCCTCCGAGATCACAGAGAGGATGTGAATTCGTAACTCAGTGGTGACGGAGAAGGTCACTACCGTCTAAACGAGAGAGTACCGGTCAAAACGGTAGGTCGGGGTTCTCTGATGAAAAACTACCGTACCTTCAACCCTCCACGTCC
>BLSH010325916.1:504416-522831 GCA_018402905.1 Glandirana rugosa | reverse complement strand
TCACATCTCTCCTGCAGGCTGGAAAGACTGAGATCAGAAAAAAAAATTCCGATCCCAGCCTTTCCAGCCGTGATCACGGCTTTGTTTACAAAAGCCGGGCCGGGCGTGACGTCATAACATCGCGCCCGGTCCTCCGAGGGTCATAGAGATGACTGGTGACCAGATGGTCATCAGTCATCTCCCTGACGACACTCCAGCGGCGACGGATCTCTTCTCCCTGCCGCCGATCGTACGGGCGGCACGGGAGAAGCACCGAATGGCGGCGGGAGGGGGGGGACGTCCCCTCCCGCTGCCTACAAGAACGATCAAGCGGCTGAACTGCCGCTATGATCGTTCTTGGGGTGTACAAAATCGCCAGCTGGAAAAAATGATATCTGAATGGTGCCTCTAGCTGCTGGCACCATTCAGATATCCCCGCTCAAAGTCTAGGACGTCCATGGACGTCCACCCGGCGGGAAGTGGTTAAGGGCCGCACAGCCACAGTATATATACGTGGGGCGGTCCTTAAGTGGTTGAGGTATAACAAAAGACAAAAAACATATTTCTCCATTCACATGAAGGTCAGGTTAATATAACCTTGCAGTTTTGTCACCTGCACCCAACTGGAGAGATTTCCCTTCAATTTCAGTTTCATAGCCAATTAGCCACCACACAAAGAGAGGGGAAATCCCAGGTAGACACAAGCATCAATAGACTAGAGGTCCCCTCAATTTCTGTTCTGGATTTGGTGATGGTAAAAAGGGCAAATAGAGGGTGAATATCCTCTGATGGAGCACAGAAACATAAATAAATAACTGACATTGCAGTTACCAAAGAGACAGTAATGCATTGTTAAAATAACAATTTGTTAAAAGACTTTACAGCAGTGTTCAGTGCAGGGCCAGATTAAGAGCATCATGGGCCTGGTGCTGAGGGTATTGATGGGCCTTTCATGCTCCCAGCATTGTGGTTACAGTTTGGGGATGGGCCCTTTCTGTTCCAACAGGACTGCGCACCAGTGCACAAAGCAAGGTCCATAAAGACATGGATGAATGAGTTTGGGGTGGAGGAACTTAACTGGCCTGCACAGAGTCCTGACCTCAACCCAATAGAAAACACTTTGGCTGAATTAGAGCAGAGACTGTGAGCCAGGCCTTCTCGTCCACATCAGTGCCTGACGTCATAAATGTGCTTCTGGAAGAATGGTCAAACATTCCCATAGATACACTCCTAAACCTTGTGGACAGCCTTCCCAGAAGAGTTGAAGCTGTTAAAGCTGCAAAGGAGGGGGCAACTCAATATTGACCCCTATGGACTAAAGCCCCGTACACACGGTACAATGGTCGTACAACGGTCGTACAACCAGCTTGTTGTACGACCATCCAACCGTTAGTACGCGCGAATACAACAGCCATTGTACAATGGTTGCACAACTGAAGTTGAATGAGCAGACTAACTTTGGTTGTACAACAAGCGGTTGTACGACCATTGTACCGTATGTACAGAGAAGTTGGTCCAACAAAGTTGTATGTGCAAAACCCGCATGCTCAGTAGTCAGGAACGCCCAGAAGTGTCCATTCTGGGAAACCTACGTTCCTAATTGACAAATCACATTCACCTGAATTACCTCTTTATATGCTCGTAACACGTCACTATGTTGGGTTTGGTCGTACGATCGCTTAGTGCATGTCAGTACACGAGACACAACAGCCAACATATGATTTTGGACGTCCGGTCGTACGACCCTTGACCGTACCCATGTGTATGGGGCTTGAAACTGGGATGCCATTAAAGTTCATGTGCGTGTAAAGGCTGGTGTGCCAATACTTTTGCCTAGCTAGTGTATCTGACAAGATTTGCAATGATGGTGGAACACTCCTACACATAAATGCTACATTTAGACATGGCCCTGAGTCAGGAGTTATGTTTAACATAGAAAGAACAGACAACATCTCTACATGAAGTGGTATGTTTGGGATTCACACTCAGGACCTGAGCAATGGTAGGCAGAATTTCTACCTTGTGAGCCATAGGGCTTCTGCATGTGGAGTCCTCCTACACATAAATACACAGATACTGCAGTTTTTGGAATATTTAGAAATGACATTAGTCAGGAGTTTCTCTTCTTGATTTATTCTGTGACATTTGGTATTTCTTGTGTGTGAGCGTAGAATAGTAATGTTATCCTCAGATTTTTGGGAATTACTTTATTTCTGATGTTGGTACACATATCACATTTTTTGGGCTCAAATTAGGATCATTTGGAAAGAATAAAAAATTAAAAAAATTGACTAAATTTCCATAAGCAAAGGTATTGTTTGTGGTTTAACAACAGAGAGAGAACAAACAACATCTCTACATGAAGTGACATGTTTGGGATTCAAACTCAGGACGTCAGCAATGGTAGGCAGAATTGCTACCTTTTGAGCAACAGGGCTGCTGCATGTCAAGTCCTTCTACACATAAATACACAGATAATGCATTTCTAGGAATATATAGGAATTAGATTAGTCAGGAGTTATTCTTGATTTATTCTGTAATATTTAGTGGTTCTTGCTGCGTGAGTGTAGAATAGTAATGTTATCCTCTGATTTTTGGGAATGACATTTTTATTTCTGATGTTGGTACACATATCACATTTTTTGGGCTCAAATTAAAGTGGTTGTCAACTCTGGACAACCACTTTAACCTGCAGGTAATGAGGCTTACCTGTACGTTCCCTGCATATCTCTTAAACCTGTGCGGTTTAGGAGATATACAGTGTATTTGAATGTGCCAACGTCATCAGCACATGCGCAGTGAAGAAACGGCCTCCGTGATGTTTCTTCACTGAGATCGTGCTGCGATTGGTGGCTCCCATGCATGCGACATCATGCAGCTGCAGCCTGTCACAAGGAAGAGGGGCAAAGATGGACTCGGCTTGGAGCGGGGACATCACAGGCTTTCAGTGCAGGGAAGTGACACATGATAGACTAGTATGCGATGCATACTAGCCTATTATGCTTTTAAATTGCATTGTGACAGAGGAAGTAAAACCCATAAGGGTTTACTTCCTCTTTAAGATCATTTGTAAAGAATAAAAAATTTTAAAAAATGGGACTAATTTTACATTTCTGTAAGCAATGGTATTGCTTTTGGTTTGTAAAGACACTGTGTGAGTTTGGGGAAATATTTTTGTGAGATAGATATCAAATGAAAGTGACAGAGAAAAAAATATATAACCAAAACTTGAAAATATTACATATTCTACCATTCTTAAAAACAAAATAGATTATCGAAATTGCAACATTGTTGCAAGGACAATTTCTTTGAGAGAAAGATTTCATCTCAAGATTTCATCTCAACATGAAAAGGATTTCTTTGTGGAAGTTGCAATTGTATTACAATGAATGGCTGAAAATTGCATTGGGCTACATTTCTCCAACTTTTACTCCCAAAAAACTCTCACAGCTCTCATTTTGGCATTTACTATAGCACCCTGTAATTACCCAATGGAAGCAAAATTTAGAGCAGTTTCACGTCTGAGCATGCTCAGTTATGCTCAGCTGTGCTCTGCACCTAGGAGTAAGGAAACGGGGAATTTATCTTTTCTCAAACTTTTTAAGATATTTCAGTGTAGAAATAAATATATATATATATATATATATATATATATATATATATATGTACAAAGCTTGATAATATAGTAAGGGAGGAATGCACTTAAAATTAGCTGGAAGGTGCTCAGATTTCATGATTTTTTTTCTTCTATCTTTACTATGGTGATCATTCTTGCTGCTGTCACCTTTTCAGCTAGAAGATGTTTGCACAAAACACATCATTTACTTTGCAGTGTGGGAAAGTAACAGTCAGCATTTATGGCTCACCATCATGTACTGTAGAGTGCTCTTGCTCTTAGAACAGATAGATCTGTTGATTGCATGAGAAGTAGACTGGCCACCGCTTTGCTTGTTCCGGCCATTCTCCTCCACATGCACTGCCGAGATACAGGGAGTGGAGCTACTGCAATTGACAGATGGTACCGTCGGCCAATAGGAGTGTGTGGATCCTTCCTCATCTCCCTCCACCAGCAAAAGACAAAGCATGAGTGGCCATCAAGTGAGACTGTCACTGTAGGGTGGGAGTTAGGAAGAAATGGGTATTTTGTGAAAGCTGTGTGGAAGGAAAAACAGTTAGCCTTTATGTTGTGCTACACTACACTGTGTGGAACTCAGCTGCTGCCCGTGATTTAAATAACAATAGCGACTGCTGGCCACCCATGATTTACATAACAATAGCGCCTGCCGGGTGCTCTTAACCACTTCCCGACCGCCCTATGCAGAATGACGGCCGGGAAGTGGCTCAGTTGTCCTGACTGGACATCCTATGTCAGTCTGACCCCCCGCAATACCGATCTCGGTAAAGTGCTTCCATCTGAAGCACTTTACCATGTGATCAGCCGTGACCAATCACGGCTGGTCACAGTGTAACACAGGGAAGCCGTTTATCGGCTTTCCTGTACTCAGGTCTGCAGACCTGAGGAGTGGAGAGCCGATCGGCTGCATCCCTGACAGGGAGGGTTTGTGCTGATGATTTATCAGCACAGCCCCCCCTCGGATCGCCACCCTAGACCACCAGGGAGCCTGCCCAGGGACCACCAGCAATGTCCCCACCCAGGACCACCAGGGAGCCGACCAGGGACCACCAGGGAGCCCATCTGAACCACCAGGGAGACCACCCTAGACCACCAGGTAAGGGGCATAGTGCCCAATATTAATGGCACTTAGTGTCACCTTCAGATGCCACCCTAGACCACCAGGGAATGGGCCCCTTTCTGTACATATGCCCACCAGTGCCCCTATCGGTGTGTACCAGTGCCCCTATCAGTGCATACCAGTGCCACATATCAGTGCCCACCAGTGCCACCTACTAGTGCCCACCTATCAGTGCCCATCAGTGCCGCCTATCAGTGCCCAGTGCCGCCTATGAGTGCCAATCAGTGCCGCTTATCAGTGTCTGTCAGTGCCGCTTATCAGTGTCCGTCAGTGCTGCATATTAGTGCCCGTCAGTGTTTCATATCAGTGCCCGTCAGTGTTGCTTATCAGTGCCGCCCAGCAGTGCTCATCATTGCTGCATATAAGTGCCTCATCATCAGTGCCACCTCATCAGTGCCAATCAGTACTGCCAGATCAGTGCCCGTCAGTGTAGCCTCATCATTGCCCATCAGTGATGGAGAAAATTTACTTATTTACAAAGTTTTGTGACAGAAATAGAGAATTTTTTTTTTTTTTCAAAATTTTCGGTCTTTTTTTGTTTATAGCGCAAAAAATAAAAACCGCAGAGGTGATCAAATACCACCAAAAGAAAGCTCTATTTGTGGGAACAAAATGATAAAAATGTTGTTTGGGTACAGCGTCGCACGACCACGTAATTCTCATTCAAAACGCAACAGCACTGAAAGCTGAAAATTGGTCTGGTAGTAAAGTGTTCTAAGTGCATAGTATTGAAGTGGTTAATTTACATAACAATAGCGCCTGCCAGTCGCCCTTACTTTACATAACAGTAGCGCCTGCTGTCCGTGATTTACATAACAATGGTACACATTTTTCCTAACACACCTCTCATGCAGGTTAAATTGGTGCATCCCAGTTTCATTACAGAGTGTTCTCTCTGATTGTAGGCACAAGCACCAGTTATTGCAGAAGTTACTTAAGCATCATGCATTGAAATTCTGGGGTTCTTGGAGACCTCTTATAGCATTCAACATCAACTCTTGGGCTGCATTTGCTCGGTTGGCAGTCCTGGACAAATTTAAGTAAAATCTACATGTGGTGTAGATTTCAAATGACTTATTAGTTGAATGATGGATTTTAATTTATTTGGCAAGCTTTTTAAATTATTTTCCAGACTCAAACATTCAAAACTTTTTTTCTGTGGACCTTATAGAGCTCTATTGATCTTGGCATGACGTCACCCCTTGTCAAGAGCAAAGAGGACACCAGACCCTAGATATGAGATTTAAATAGGGAAGGTTCCACCTGAATATTCCGTAAGGGAGTTGTGTTCATTGATACCCAACCTGGAACACCTGGTTCTAATTTCATCAATTTGAAGCAGTAATATATGGGTGTACTTACTTTTTCCATGTGCCTTATCTGCATTTTCATTAATTGAGATTATGAAAATTAATACACCATGTACATTTTATGTGTCATTTGTTCCAATATACAGTATCACATTTTTTCTATAATTTGTACCAATAAACAAGTGGTGGTTTAGCCATTTGCTACCGTAGGTTTATTTGACTCTTATTATATTTTACAGGGTGTATTACTGACATCTGGTGGCCATTAAAGCTATACAATTTCCTTCTATTAACACCTGTCCTTATTTGTTTTTCTTCCTCTTCTTATTGGATATTCCTATTATATTACATATGTTTTTCTTCACATTTAAACCTTAAAGCCTATAACTGAAAATGACTAACTGGTTATCGTGTTACAGACTAGATGATGAGTGATGGGGATAAATCAATTGCTAGAAAATTGAATCTCTACAGATTTATGATTGAATGATTGGAACATGTTTATGCAGTTTAGTACACTGTGGGGATTAGCTTGTGGGGATCACTCTTCAGAGGAAAAGACTCAGCATGGAGGTCGGTTTCTTAAGATCTGGTGGCTTGCCAGGTTCATTATTACAGGTTTGCAGGCTCAAATACACATAAAAGAACAGAAAACAAAACATTGCCATCCGGCGCTAAACTAAACACTCAGGTTCCTCTCTATACAGCGTGGGGCTGTCCCCGACACCCACAAAACATAAGTACAGTGCAAACCTTTGTTCTTTGAGTCCAAATAAGTACACAGAGCTCATTAAGCTTTCTCCCTCTGAGATCCAAGATAGAGCTCTCATCTGCTCTCTTCCTGGTCATTAAATGCAGGTGGAGAGGGGTTTGAGTGGACCAGAAAGACCGGGCTGGAACCAGCTCTGCCACGGTCGCCGGCAAAACCCGGGTCAGACTCCCGCTAGTCACCTCAAAATGATCGCATGAGAGGCAACAGTTATCACCCGTCCAGTGTGGTGCCTTGCATAATGTCACATACCCCCCCTCTGCTCATGGCCCTCGGGCGGAGCAACTGTCCCGACCATGCAGTGGGCCCGGTACTATTTTTCTCCCAGTTGTTACACATCCACTTAAGGGGGGCATGGTTGGTGACTTGCCTGAATGACCTTCCAAGCATGTAGTATTTTAGGGCCTCTAAGGCCCACTTGATAGCCAGGCACTCCTTCTCCACAATGGCATAATTCCTTTCATGTCTATTAAGCTTCCTGCTTAAGTAGATGACCAGGTGCTCCTCACCGTCTCTGATCTGGCACAGAACAGCACCTAGTCCCACCTCAGAGGCGTCGGCTTGAACCAAAAATTCCTCTGTGAAGTCTAGGGTCACGAGTACCGGCTGTACACAAAGGGCTTGCTTCAATTTCTGGAAGGCCTTCTCAACTTCGGGATTCCACTTAACCATTCCTGACCCTCTACCCTTTGTCAGATCGGTCAGAGGGACGGCAATGGTGGCAAAGTTGGGGATGAAGCTTGGGTAATACCCTGTAATCCCCAGGAAGGCCCGAACCTGTTTCTTGGTCACCGATCGGGGCCACTTTTGAATGGCCTCTATCTTATTAGTCTGGGGCTTGATCAGACCTCGACCAATAACATACCCAAGGTATTTGGCCTCCTCTAGATCTATGGCAGACTTTTTCGGGTTGGCTGTTAAACTTGCTACCCTCAGCGAATCTACCACTGCCTGCACCCGGGGCAGATGTGATTCCCAATCTGGGCTGTGGATGACAACATCGTCCAGATAGGCCTCTGCATAGGGATGATGCAGCCTCAAAGTTTTGTCCATCATCCTCTGAAAGGGTGCAGGGGCCCCATGCAGACCAAATGGCATTTGCTTGTATTGGAAGGACCCCTCGGGGGTAGAGAAGGCCATTTTTTTCCTTTGCTGACTCAGGGGGATCTGCCAGTATCCCTTAGTTAGGTCTAGGGTTGTTATGTGCCTCTCTTCTAGCCTCAGGTATTCGGTAGGGTTTTACATTTACAGACCCCTGGTTCCGTGATTATGTCATGTTGTAGTACAGTGGTCAGTCCGGGTAGGGAAGAGAAAAAGTCTCTATTTTTACTGACAAATTCCTTAGTGACGTTTTGTTGCGTCAGTGACAAGGAAATCCGGGGTCAAGGACTGGTTATGGGGACATCCGGGGTCAGGGGTAACCTGTCCTTTTGGGGAGTGGGCACTGCCAATAAAAACTCTCGCTGTCCTTCCACAGTTTTAGGAGATTAACATGGTAAATCCTCTCCGGTTTCCTTTTCCCAGGCTGGTAAACTTTGTAGTTTACTTCCCCTACTCTTTCCCTAATCTCAAACGGACCCTGCCACTTTGCCAGGAATTTACTTTCGACCGTGGGGACTAGCACCAGCACTCTGTCTCTGGGGTTGAAAGTTCAGGTTTTGGCACCCCGATTGTAAACCCTTTTCTGAGCTTCCTGGGCTTGCTCCATATGCTCTTGTACAAGGGGCAGGACAGCTGCGATTCGATCCTGCATCAAGGAGATTTGCGCTATGATGCTTCTATATGGAGTGACCTCTCCTTCCCACGTCTCTTTTGCTACATGTAACAGCTCACTGGGATGTCTACCATACAAGAATTCAAAGGGGAAATACCCCGTAGACGCCTGCGGAACCTCTCGTATGGCAAACATGAGGTACGGCAGCAAAAAATCCCAATTTCGCCTATATTTATCCACCACCTTTTTTAGTATACTCTTGAGGGTCTTGTTAAACTTTTCCACCAGACCGTCAGTTTGGGGGTGGTAAACAGAGGTACGGAGATGGGAGATTTTGTATAACTTGCACAATTCTCTGGTCACTCTGGACATGAATTGGGTACCCTGATCCGTAAAGATTTCTTTAGGGATCCCCACCCGACTAAACACCTGGACCAGTTCCTTGGCAATAGTCTTAGCGGAGGTATTCCACAAGGGTATGGCCTCAGGATAGTGGGTCGCATAGTCCAGGATCAGCAGGATGTGCTGGTGTCCCCGGGCAGATTTTACTACTGGTCCCACGAGATCCATGCCAATTTGCTCAAATGGCACTTCAATTATGGGAAGTGGGAAAAGGGGGCTACGGAAATGGGTAGATGGGGCCATTATTTGACACTCAGGGCATTATTCACAGTATTTTTTGACATCTGCATACAACCCAGGCCAGAAGAATCTCTGGGTTATTCTTTCCCTGGTTTTCTCCATACCCAGATGTTCCCCCCCCCCCCCCCCATTACATGAAAATGGGCCAGATCTAGCACCATCTTGCGGAAGGGTTTGGGAACCACTAACTGTTCCAGTTCGTCTTCCCCCGTGTTTCACCACCTGATACAACATATCATTTTTCAGCGCCATGTAGGGAAAAGACACCTCCCAATTAGGGTCCACAGGTTCCTCATCTATCACCCTCATGTTTTCTCTGGCTCTGAGGAGAGCGGCATCCCGTACTTTTTCTGTCCAGAAGTCCTCTCTTCGGACCTCTAAGTCAGGGACTACATTCGGTTCACTCTCACCAGGGACAGAGACATGGTCTGGGTCATTAGCCACCCGCGGGGAGCTATCTTCCGGCTCCCCAGCCATTACAGAAAAGGGAAGAGGGTCTCCTCCTTCCTCAGTCTTGCCACCAATCTCTCCTTCTGTTTGGCAAAAAGGGTCTGGTGAGAACTCCCGTGGCTGCTCAGCAGGGGGAGCTCTTTCCTCCAGGCTCTCTGTGCCTTCCCACAACCTCCAAAAATGGGGAAAATCCCTCCCCACTAGGACTTCATGAAGCAGGAAAGGTACCACTCCTACTGAATGGGTCACTCTGCAGCAAGGGGTGTCAGTCCCGACCAGCGCCGTCTGGTAGTCACGAGTGTCCCCATGGATGCAAATGACCCTGACAGTGCTAGGGTGTAACCTGGCCGGATTTACACAGCTGTTTTTGACCAACGTTGTCACACTACCAGAGTCATGCAGCACAGTGACGGGTTTCCTGTCGATAGCAATCACACACATTTGCTTCTCTATGCGACTTGAACTTGATGCTGTACATCCGACCTGGGAAAAAAGAGAAATGTGTCTGTTCATATAAGCATTATCACATTGCATGGGTTCATCATTCAGGGGACAATTGGCAACAATATGGCCCAATGCATGGCATCGGTAGCACTGTATGTGTTCTATACCCAGTCCTGTCAAGGGTCCCCAAGACCTTCCTGGCCTCTTTGGCCAGTCTCCAGGTTTAGAGCTCATAGTCTCTTTAGCCATAGCAGTCTTATAAAACTTCCCCATGCCCTTGACTCCTTGAACAGTCTTACCGGGTCCGCCAGGTGATCTTTCACCCCTAGATACATTGGAGTGGGGTGCAGATGGGCGCAACAAGTCCTCCGCAGCAGTATATCTCTCCACAAGGTCCACCAATTGGTAGGCAGCTTTGGGGTTCCCATGACTGACCCACTTCCTCAAAGCAGCAGGGAGCGCACACAGAATACCGGTCCATGACCACACACTCCAATCTGGGGGCCTGGCAAAGTCTCGGGTTGCAACCACTTCCTCGTGAGATATATCAGGTCGAACATTTGCGAGTGGTGTGGCTTGTCCATGCAGTAGGACCACTTATGTGCCAGTTGAGCCTGGACAGCCATGGTGATCCCCAGGCGTGGTAGTATCTCCGTCTTTAGAGTATCATAGTCCTGGGCCTTTACTGGTTCCAAATCAAAGTAGGCCTTTTGGGATTCACCTGTCAGGAAAGGTGCTAACGGTCCCGCCCACTGCTCTTTTGGCCATCCTTTGCAATCAGTGACTCTTTCAAAGTTTGTGAGGGTACACCTCCACATCATCTGCAGGTGTCATCTTTTGCAGGTGGTAGCTGGCATGTACCATCTTTTGTTCCCCTGCACCAGACTTGCAGACCCCTTCTTTAATTCCACCAGAGCCTCTGCAAACTGGTGGTTCATCTCCTGTCGAGCTGCTTGTTGTGCTGCGGCAGCTTCTGCGACTTGGTAGTTGATTTCCCGCTGCTGGCGATTGCACTCTTGTTGGGCCGTAGTGGCCTGTAACAGGGCTTTTACCACATCCTCCATTTTCCAGGAAGATGCTTGCTGAGTCCACCACGTGTGGGGATTAGCTTGTGGGGATCACTCTTCAGAGGAGAAGACTCAGCATGGAGGTCAGGTTCTTAAAAATCTGGCGTCTTTCCAGGTTTATTATTACAGGTTTGCAGGCTCAAAAACACATAATAGAACAGAAAACACAACCTCACCGTCTATACGGTGTGGGGCTGTCCCCGACAATTACAAAACATAAGTGCAGTGCAAACCTTGTTCTTTGAGTCCAAATTAGCACACAGAGCTCATTCAGCTTTCTCCCTCTGAGATCCAAAATAGAGCTCTCCTCTGCTCTCTTCCTGGTCATTAAATGCAGGTGTAGAGGGGTTTGAGTGGACCAGAAAGACCGTGCCTGAACCAGCTCTGCCACGGTGGCCAGCAAAACCTGGGTCGAACTCCCGCTAGTCACCTCAAAATGATCACATGCGAGGCGACCAGTATCACCTGTCCATTGTGGTGCCTCGCACAAGGTCACAACGCTTATTCAATTGTTTTTTGTAACCTTTTTTCCACTTATGTTAAACATGTCCAACAGAATTGACATATTCACATGAAATGTAGAAGATTTGGCTTTTTCTTGGCTCTGACAAACTGCTGATACCTAGTTATCTCTTACTTTATACCTAGAAGTAGTCATCATGGCTCTATATCAGTTCTATGCATGTAAAGGCCAATTTTACTGTACTTTATGGCCATAAAGTTCCATGTGTGTCATGTTAAATGGGTGTAATTCTGTATAATTAGTTGGTTGCATACTGTACATATGAAAGTAATGTACTAAGAACATTATAGAAGCAAGAGGATGAAAACACGGAGGGCTTTTTTACAGTTTGGGGGATCTTGCTGGGTTGAGTTTAAGCCTAGGCCACATTCACACTTCCATTTACATGCAGCCACCAGATCCTAGCGGCAAGAATGAGCGGATTCTTGCAATTGGAATGAACATGGCATGTGAATAGCGACAGCCACTCAGCCGTTTTAAACTAATGGCACACTGATCACATGGAGTCGCACACAGAGTAGTTACCTGCAATTAATGATGGATGTCTGAGCCTACAGTCAGCTGTGTCCAGACTCGAACATCCGTCCCTGACCGTAGGTAGCAGCGGCCACTGTCAGCCTCTTACTAGTTCAGCTTCAAATCGGCTGAATTGTCACTGTTATTCGCATGCGCCAGTCGCAAGAATCCATTGTTTCTTACTGCTGAAATCTGGTGGCTGCATGTAAATGGCCGTATGAAGGAGGCCTAACTCTGACCAAACCGTTTTTCTAAAACTAAAAAAAAAAAACTGTGGGGAAAAATTACAATTTCTGTTTCTTTTTTCTGTTTGTAATACCTTTAAAGAAATTTTCCCACACTTCCTGACTTTGTGACTTCCTTATAATAAATCTTGGAT
Source organism: Glandirana rugosa (assembly GCA_018402905.1). NCBI lineage: Eukaryota > Metazoa > Chordata > Amphibia > Anura > Ranidae > Glandirana > Glandirana rugosa. Next base: position 510,284 of record BLSH010325916.1, on the reverse strand, counting down.
GCAAACATCATGTGGCAGGAAGGCATGAACAGCAATAAAAACCTTTTTTAGAAAAATCGAACCCTTCCTTACTGTACTATAAATGTGGGTTTTTGTATGCCTGCAATCCCTAAAAATCATAAAACTGAAACCTGCTATGTTCACCCAAAACTGAGACAACCAGCCAGCCTTTTTACCAAATCTAACCATATTAGTGTAAGTAGCAAGTGCCTTTCATGTCAGCACTCCTTTTGAATTTGGCTGTAGTTAATTTATAACTCTCTCTCCTCCCATTTAAAAACCTGCCAGTGAAACCTAATGCAGTTTCTGGTGATAATTTGGCAACAATGCTGCACTGCTACTGAATTAGCCACTCCCATAGAGGCTATGCCTATGCACCACTGTAGAATAAAAAGCTGTTGCCGTAGCTTGACTATCAGCATTGCTGTAGTGCAGGGGTCTCAAACTGGCAGCCCTCCAGTTGTTGCCAAAACTACAAGTCCCATGAGGCATTGCATGGCTGACAGTTACAAGCATTACTCCCACAGGCAGAGGTATGATGGGACTTGTAGTTTTACAACAGCTGGAAGGCCATTTATCTGTTAATAAACCCTCCCACTGTGAGCAGCTGTGTCTGGAGAGGGGAGGATTTGACCAAGTCAAGGAAGGTAAATCAAACTTGTTGCACTTTATGATGCTTATACAAACAGGCAGGGAATAAAAAAAAGTTTCTGAACTGTCAGTATAAGCATATATACTGTACATAATCTATGTTTATTTTCTTGTTCTCCAATTGTAAACTAAATATATTTATTCAATGTTGCCAGTATCCTGAATATGGATTCCTGGGCGTTTCTGAAAAGATCCAACTCTTTCGGCACAACCTTAACTCCGAAAATGTCCTGGAGCGTCTTCTACCCATCAACGCCATTACCGAAGGGGACCTAATTGAAGTTGTTCTGCCAGGTGAGAATCTCCATGTCTTATCAGCTTCAATTCGTTTTTCTGTTTGAGCCCACGTTCAGCTGAACTCGCACGATTTCAAACCGGCATTTCAGTCAGACTTTGGGGCGATTGGACAGACATCTGTGTGGGTTCATGCACAGATATCTATTCAAATCGCCCCCAAAGTCGCTAAAAGTAGTGCAGGAACTACTTTTGGGAATCGGTGCGGTGCCGCAAAGTGGGCTTCGCACCAATTTGGACAGTGCCGTTGCTGACAATAGGCGGCGATTTCATGTCAAAACGGCCCGATGTGAATGTGGGCTTAAATTTTAATTGGTATAAATTTGCATCACAGCCCAAAATGTTTTTACAGCCCATACCCAGCAGACTGGAAGCTGAAAAAATAGGTGTGTGGTATACCAGGCCTCGTCAAACCCTGGGCGCCAGGTCGCCATGGCGACCAGAAATCGCGTCCTGGCGAGTGACAGCCGTTCCTTCTCTCCCCATGTTAAAACAGCAAGGCAGATTCAGTGTCAGATTCAGCGAGAGCCGTTCACGGCTTCATCTAACAGCTGTTACACTTGGCTGGCTGCACGGGAATATTTGTTGATAGTTATAAGAAGAAACACAACAATGTATCTTCTTCTGTCAAAGCAATTATCTCCGGGCTATAGCAGGAAAGTTTAACCATTTAAAGACTAAACCCTCTCTCACATTAGTGGCTTAAAATTAAAGATCCAGTGTTTTCTGCTAGAAAATGACTTGGAACCCCCAAACATTATATATTATTTTTTAGCAGAGACCCTAGAGAATAAAATGGTGGTTGCTGCAATATTTTATGTCACACGGTATTTGCACAGCGGTCTTTTAAGCAAAATATTTTGGAAAAAATACACTTTAATGAATAAGCCCATTTTTAATTTTTTTTGGTATAATATGAAAGACGATGTTACACCGCAAGAAATGTGACCTTTATTCTAAGCAACAGAATTGTGATAAAGCCCTGTGTACCATCAACAATTACCACTCTGTGCAGCTGGGCTCCAGTATTTCATGGTGACCGGAAACCCACCAGAGCAATGAAAAGTCACCGTGGGGGACACACATGTAGGCAGGAAGTGGCTGCAAAGAGGCAGCAGAAGATCAGCAGCGCTGGAATACTTTTCACCTTTTTTTTATATTTTATTTACAATGTCACTAAGGCTTTGTTTAGATGTGCAAGTTGGGTGGTAAAAATGTGCAGTAGAGACTTGTTTTTGCCACCCACCATTGGCCTCCCTTAAGCTCCATTAGGCAGCACATGAGGGCGTTTTACATGCCGCAGTCACGATGCATTCGGCATGATAAGGAGTTTCCCCCTATAACAGATTTTTTAGTGTCACTCTTTCTGGCCAGCCTATAACCCTGATGTAACGGTGGAGTTATTGACTGGCTGCTCTGCTGTGAGTAAGTTAGGGTTAGGGGCGCAAATTACTTGTCTTACCCCGGGCGCTGACAACCCAACACTACGCTATAAAAAACTGGCTCCTAACTTTTTTAGCTGGCTCCTAGATTCAAGGCAAATTTGTCAAGCCCTGTGGTATACAATAGAGTTGATATATTTTGAAGGAAAGATGTAGTAAGAGAACAAGGAGAGGCTATTGTTGACCTATTTGTTTGAAAAACCAAGATGTTTGGCTGTCATGCTAACCCAATTGTTTTGATACTTTCTGGGGCACTAACCTAAGGCAAGTATGTTGATTATGAGTTCTGACTTTCCTCTTTCTAATCTGCATGTTTTCGTTAGTAATGCAGGATTGATTGAAGCCCAAGACGGTCAACTAGTATCCTTAACCCCTTCATGCCTAAGCCTTTTTCTGACACTTGTTGCTGACAAGCAAAAATCTGTATTTTTTTGGCTAGAAAATTACTTGGAACTCCCAAACAGTGTATATATTTTTTAGCAGAGACCCTAGAGAATAAAATGGCAATCGTTGCAATATTTTATGTCACACTGTATTTGCGCAGCACTCTTTCAAATGCAATTTTGTTAGAAGAAATACACTTTCATTTATTAAAAAAAAAAAACAGTAAAGTTAGCCCAATGTTTTTATATAATGTGAAGGATGATGTTATGCAGAGTAAATAGATACCTAACATGTCATGCTTTAGAGTTGCGCATGCTCGTGGAATGGCAACAAACTTCATTATTTAAAAATCTCCGACGATCTGACGATTTAAAAAATTAACGGTTATCAGTTTAGAGTTACAGAGGAGGTCTAGTGCTGGAATTATTATCATCGCTCTACCGATCGTGGCGATACCTCACATGTGTTGTCTGAACACGATTTACATTTGCAGGCACAATTTTTTTTTTTTCCCTTTACACTATCCCTTTAAATTTTTTTTTCTTTTTATCACTTGAAAAACATCCCTTGTGACAGTAATAGTCAGTGACAGGTACTCTTTATGGAGGGATTTGGGGTCTATAAAATTCCTCCTTTGTACTTAAAAGCATAAAAAACACCAAGTTTGGCTGTTTTGAATACTGACATCTTTTTTTTTTTAAATCTGGCGCCTTTAAGTCTTCACAAAAGAAAATGTAACCAAGATCAACCACATATTATTCATACATGTCAGGCTTCCATACATTAAGTATTGCCTGATACAATACTAAGGTACTATACACCAATCCCCCTGCATTACCAACGCTTGGGTGCAGTCCTGTGACCAAACAAGAGCAATGCAGAAAAGGGGAGAGGTTCCCCTAAACTGGCCACTCCACAGACAAACCAGTAATGATAAAAATACTTTCTTGAAAAATTAATAAACACAATACCACAAATTGAATACAAATTGAATACTCTTGGATTAACCTCCACCAATCTATTAAAAGACAAAGTTGTCTGACAAGGGGGAACGCAGCTGCTCATACATCTCATTCATACAAACAGACACTCAAATTGGATGAATAAATAGATGACCAATCACTGTTCTATCTTCATTAGGAAACTGATACTGTTTATATCCTCCAGTTAGGTGCATCTCTGTATATTGGATGTTAATGGCATGCTTAATACAATTTCATGACTGAGGACCCAGCGGTGGAATATTAGCTTAGGTCCCAAAGTGCAATGTTTGTGTGTGTGGGGGGGGGGGGGGGGAACCAGTTCCTAACAGGTGTGGTAAAGTGGGGCACCCACGGTACAACTGAACTATTCGGTTCTTACCCACTCAGTAACACAGGGTGGGCTGAGTGGTGGGGTGAGAAGTTGGGTAAGCAGCTGACTGGTGGAAGTACCTGGAGGGGAGTTTGGTGTGAGGTTCCCGGGGAGTGATGGGGCTGAGTGACGAAGCGGTGTGGGACTACAGTACAGGAAGGAGAGCGGTTCCATTCTGATGGTTTTCATAGACAGAAGGATGGCTGTGCAGCGGAGGTGGTGAGAGAATTCCAAATTCGTTCCCCATTGGCGATCCTATTGCAGCCGATTTCACTCTCTCTAGTGACCGCACATACAGCTCCATTTGGAGAAAGAAGTGGCTCCTTACCCAACTTCTCCCCGCACCACTCAGCCTGCCTGTGTTACTGAGTGGGTAAGAACCAGATGGCTCAGCTGCACCGCGCGTGCCCCAATTTACCACACCTGTTAGGAACTGGACTTCTTCTGCATCCCAATTGACTGCCTGCACACCAATGCACAGGAACACTGCATCCAGTTCAGGCAAACCTGACTCTTCCCATGGATGTTTGCTTTAGTAAGTCTGTGTGAACAAGGCCCATTAGAAAAGGTCTTATATTCTCCTCTCCAGTGGCCTAGGTCACCTACCTTCCCTTGGGGCAGTGCTGCAGTCTCCATAAGACTGTTTGGCTTATACACTACTGGTGCTATGGCTTCATCCTCCAACCCCTTGCACGTGTGTTGTGACAAAGGGGTTTAGGGGAAAGACCCACATCTTCACACCATATGTCTACTTGCCAACCAGCGACGTACAGGTCTTCAAGTGGCTATACCGGGGTGATGCCTGCAGCTGCAGGCATCATCCCGGGACCGTTTTTAGCACCAGTGGTCGACTCTTTTGTAAAGGCAATCCTAGCAGCTAACTAGCCACTGGATTTCTTTTACAAGCAGCAGAAGGGGACGCCCACCCCCTTCCCCTGCCTTCTGCGGCTTTCTTAGACTCTCCCCTCCCACTGGAAGACCCAAGCGACCAGCCGGCGCTTCTGGATCAGCTTTGTTCAGCTCTCGGCTATGGTAGCCCGGAAGCGATGACCTGACATTACTTCTGGTTTACCTGGATGTCAACGACACAATTTTCAAGAATCAAAATTATTCGAAAAATACGATCTTGGTGTCATCAAATGCTTTTAAGGTTGGAGGAGGGATTTGGGGTCTTGTATAGAGTTGAGCGAACCTCTGGAAGTTCGGGTTCTGCTGGTCCGGCCGAACTTCGGGACAAAGTCCGGGTCCGGGTCCGGACGGAACCCGAACGATCTCACGCACAACGAACCCCATTGAAATCAATGGGGACCTGAACTTTTAGACACAAAAATGGCTGTAACAAAGTCCTGGAAAGCCCTAGAGGGCTGCAAAAGGAAGTAAAATGGGGGTAAGGGCCTGAAACAATGTCGGTAAAAACACAGATTTTCAAGTCCAGGGGTAACTAAAGTTACCCCAAGCAACACGCACTCTAGCAAGCCCAAGGCAGGCCTGGGCCTGGGCCTGAAACAGGGCTTCAAGCCGGCCTGGTCGTCTTGGGCTTGAAGGTCTCCAAGCGAGTTGAGATATGTTCTGGGGTTTAGGGAGGAGGTTGGAATTTTCGTAAACTACTGTGGTTCTAGCATAAAAAGCTTATTAAAACTAAGAACTTTTAACACAGCAACTGTAGGTCCATTTGGTCTTCATTACAGTCCAGTAGCGAAGGCCCGATGGTATCGGCTCTCGACTTGTTTCGACTAGGTCTTCG
>BLSH010325916.1:488296-500299 GCA_018402905.1 Glandirana rugosa | reverse complement strand
TCATTTACAGCAACAGCTGGCCCTATAGGAGTAGGCAATGGTTTTGGAACAAGAATCTGTCCCTCTAAGCAGAAGCCTCTACCTAGTGCAGTCAGATCACTCTAAGCAGCAGTATGTGAAATCTCAAATTACTCCCACAATCTGATCGTTGTGTACGATCCCACAAACTGATCGTTGTGTACGATCGTTTCGTTAGACAGAGTTTAATCTGCAATCTCCAACTCTAAGCAGCGGTATTTGAAATCTCAAATTCCCCCAACAATCTGATCGTTGAGCATGATCGTAGCGATCGTTGTTTTATGCAGAGCTTGATCTGCAACTCAAAGCAGCGGTATGTAAAATCTCTAATTTCTTCTATCTGTCCTCAGAGCAACAGCACAGACAGCAGTAGTAAAGTAATCTATCTCAGGATGCAGGATCAGGTCTTAAAATGTCTCAAATCTGTCCATCAAGCTTTCAGCTTCCTTTCCCTACACTAACCCAAGGAGCATGTGACTGCAGCACTGTGACTCCAGCTTATAAAGAGGCTGGGTCACATGATGCACTGGCCAATCACAGCCATGCCATTAGTAGGCATGGCTGTAATGGCTTCTAAGGGCAAACCAGTGAAACGCTTGTTGATTGGCTGCCCTGCAGCTTCTCAACACGTGGAGTAAAATAGCAGAACCCCGGACCGAACCCGAACGATTTTTGAAAGGTCCGGGTCCGTGCCACGGACACCCAAAAGTTTGGTACGGACCCGAACGTTACAGTCCGGGTTCGCTCAACACTAGTCTTGTAGACTCCAGATCTTCCCTTAAAGAGTGCCTGTCACTACCTATTACTGTCACAAGGGATGTATACAAGTGATTAAAAAGAAAAAATTGAAAGCAACAGTGTAAAAATATAAATAAGTAAATACATTTTTTTTAACCACTTCCGGACCGCCCACCGTCATTATATGGAGGTAATTTGTCATTCAATACTTTTGTGCTGGTAGCAGATAGCTACCATAACCTCAGTATCATTTTAAACAGCGCGCGGGCCGCTTTCAGATAAAAGTGGTCTCTGCTGCGGATTCGCCATGAAATCACTTTTATCAGGGACGGGAGAGGTGCCCCCGTCACATTCCAGTCATCCCCGCTGCATACCGGACCTGCCGGTAACGGCGGAGACGATCGGGTCTTCTCTCCTCAGAGTATGGATGCCAAGTGAGCGAAAGATGCCGCCCATTTGGCTCCATAGCATTGAAGGGCGGAAGCGATGTCATCCAACACTTCCGCCCAGTGCTCTTAAAGGAGAAAAAATATATATTTTTTTTTTTCAAATGAGGATTTACATTTTTTTATTTTTTTTTATTGCATTTCAGTGTAAATATGAGATCTGAGGTCTTTTTGACCCCAGATTTCATATTTAAGAGGTCCTGGCATGCTTCTTTTTTTATTACAAGGAATGTTTACATTCCTTGTAATAGGAATAAAAGTGACCCAATTTTTTTTTGAATGGACAGTGTAAAAATAAAAAACAAAAAGCAAAATAAATAAGAAAAAAAAAATTAAAGCGCTGAGCTTGCGCGCAGAAGCAAACGCATATGGAAGTCGCGTCCGCATATGAAAACAGTGTTCAAACCACACATGTGAGGTATCGCCGCGATCGCTATAGCGAGAGCAATAATTGTAGAACTAGACCTCCTCTGTGACTCAAAACTGGTAACCTGTAGAAATCAATACACGTCGCCAGATTTTTAAGTGCCAAAGTTTGTCGCCATTCCCGAAGCAGTCGCAATTTTGAAGCATGACATGTTGAGTATCAATTTACTCTGTGTAACATTATCTTAAACAATATAGAAAAAAATTGGGCTAACTTTACTGTTGTCTTATTTTTTTAATTCAAAAAAGTTAATTTTTTTAAAATAAAATCGCGCTTGTAAGACTGCTGCGCAAATACGGTGTGACATAAAGTATTGCAACGACCGCCATTTTATTCTCTAGGGTGTTAGAAAAAATATAATGTTTGGTGATTCTAAGTAATTTCAAAGCAAAAAACCTGATTTTAACTTGTAAACCCCGAATCTCAAAAAGAGGCTCATTTCTAAAGTGGTTAAAGTGCCCCCGGGGGCATGGTCTAGCAGCGGATGTAGCCGGAAGCTTGTGCCCTCTGCTCTGCCGTTAATCCGCTCTTTAATCCTGTGGATTCCCATCCATTCTTCAGCCTCACTCGATCCGATTAGCGGAATCAATTGCGTAAGTTCCCAGCTACACGGCGGTACCTTCAGATCGAGCACACGCCATGTCAAAATGAACGGGGCAGCCCCGCAACAATACTGACCAGGCCGGCCAAGATGGCGGCGGGACGACTCGTGTAGCAAAGGAGACGTATAAGGAAGTGGCACAAAAGGTTTTCTCCAAGTCTACCCCTAAAGACCACTCAGGGCTGCTTACCCTGCATGAGGACGGGGATGACCTCCATGCAGAGGCAGACGACACGGTCCCGCTGGAGGATACTGAACACCGCTTCTCCCCTGGGAGTACCCCCGCGGGAAGCTCCGCCATTCGGTCGGTATCCCCAACTGAGCAGGAAGCCCAGAACCGAGACATTATGATGGCAGTCACCTCCTGCAACCACTCCTTAACAGCCTAGACTTCAGAAATCAAAGGGGTTAAACTTGAACTATCTTTTGTCAGACAAGACATGCAAAAATTGCGAGACCTGACCTTGGCATTAGAGGGGAGAGTCAGTACACTAGAGGATGACTGGGGGCCCATGCAACGTGATGTGCATTACAATACAGTTACTGTAGCCAAGCAGGCTGCGCGCATTGACGACATGGAAAATAGGATGAGAAGAAACAACATTCGGGCCATAGGCATCTCAGAAAAGACTGAAGGGAAGAACTCAGTGCACTTTATTGGACAGTGGCTCCTGCAAATTTATGGGAAAGATGCCTTCTCTCCATGTTCTGTGTCGAGAGGGCACATAGAGTACCCATGAGAACCCTACCACCAGGCAATCCCCCACGCACGTTTTTATTTAAATTGCTCAACTACAAGGATCGAGATGTTATCCTTTCAAAAGCGAGGTCTAAGGGTAAGCTTTGGTTATGGGCAACTTCAAAATCTCGTTCTTCCTTATTTCTCAGCGGAAGTGCAGAAACGGAGAGCGCACTTCAATGACGTCAAATGCCTGAGAGCCCTCAATGTACAGTACTCCATGCTATATCCTGCCAGTCTACACGTGGTGACCGGGGACCAGGTCCACTTCTTTGACAAGCCGCAACTGGTTAGCAATGGCTTGACAGAGACGAACGTTCTATCAGAGAGGAGGCGGCAAATCGTAGGCCGGATGTCTGAGAGCCCATGAGTGTTTTGCAATGAGGTTCTAACTTTCTACTGGGAACATTGATGTCCACTTTTGTTCCAGTTTGGGCAAGGCGGAGGCCCTAAGAGTTAGTAGCCACTCTTTACAAAATGGTGTTGCCTGTTGTGACACCTAAACATGAGAGATGCCCTCATGGACAGATCAGAAACTCTCTGTCCCCCCAGACCTAAAGGTCCTTTTGGGAAGAAGATTTCTTAAATTGTTTTTTGCAGAGACCCAGTTGGTCTTCTGCTTGCTTTTTACCGTGACTCGTAAATCTGCTTGTGGCCCTGAAGGGGCCAGTCTACGGCCAGGAGCTGATACAGTGACAAAACTCGACCTTTCTTGGGTTGATCGCTTAATGACTAATTTCTTTTCCAGGCACAACCAGTGGTATGGTGACTCTACCTGTTATATGCTGGGTGTATATGGTGTACTATCAGTACAAACTGAATGTTTATTATCGTACACTGTTCTACCATGGCAGGGTCTCACGTAGTGTTTAGCTGGAATGTGAGAGGATTGGGAAACAGGGTGAAAAGGTTGGCTGTAACATGGAATAGTAGTAAACTGCGCTAAGGTCAAGAGCAAGCTGCAGCCAAATACTCAAGAGTATATAGGAACACCGTACAATAAGGGCTGCGCTAAGGTTAAACAAGTCCAGTGAGGGATAAAAATTGGTTGTAAAGAATACCTATTAATTCCACATATATAATAATGATGTCATTCTCAGATATAGTAATTATATCAGAATCTGATATCGGAATATCAGAATTATCCACTTATGTCGTTTTGCATCTGACATGACACCCGGTGCGTTGGCAAAACAAATGTGAATCCACCACTTAATAAAGGAGGCTTACCAGACCCAGCTGGACATAGAGCGTAGCTATTCCCTAGCCAGGGGTATAGGTTGAATCCACCCGTCTTCCACAACAATAGCTGAGGCTCCTCCAGAGTCAGGCACCCTCATGCAGCTATTCATCAGATATATACTTCCAGGTGTCACCTAATGTCCACTCACTCCCTTTAATTAGGACAGCCCATTATTGGACAAAACCCCACAAGGAAAGAGAACTCCAATAGTGAAGTACTGATAACAAGGTTTAATACACTAAAAAAGCAGGGTACTCACATAGATACAATGGTAATAAGCTTAAAACCGGCCGGCTCCCGTCTCCCGGGTAAAAACAAACAGGTGGTGATGTCAGCGCACCCTCCCGACGTACGTTTCATTAAAGATGACGTCGTCTTGGCTGTAACTCATGTGGCTAAACGTCTTCGTTCCTCTGTGATATGTTTACAGGAAACACATATGGTGATAGACCAGCCTTTAAAGTTCTCCACCTGACTGTTCGGCCAACAATTTCACTTTATCTATTCATCATTCTCCCGAGGTGTCAGTATTCTAGTCCCCCAAGGGGTTACCTTTTCTTGTACTCTCTCTGTAGTGGATAAAAATGGGCGGTATATCTTTCTAAGATGTAACTTTAGACAGTCTAGATTGTATTTTATCAAATGTATATTTACCACCTCCTTTCTCTGCAGAAGTCTTGAAAATCTTGATGGGTTTCCTAGCCCTACACCCTAATGTACCTGCTATAGTGGTAGGAGGCTTTAATAACTACCTGAATTATGAGCTGGATACATTTACAATGGCCCATTTGCCCGCCGTCTAACGGAGATGGGACTGTATGATTTTTTGGCGGTTAAAAAACCCTCACAGCAAAACCTACTCTTGCCACTCTGCTTCTCACAGGGTTTGTCCAGGATAGACCTTGGTCTCTGTAATGAGGAAATGCTTGCATATATCGCCGATGCCCAGTATGAACCGAGAACGATTTCTGATCACTCCTCATACTGGGCTCAAATGAACACCTCTGGCCCTAGCAAACGCACATACTGGAAGATTAATCTATTTTGGCTAACTTTGTTCCCAACCCCAGGCCCAGTCAAGGCTGCCTTTACTGACTTTATTAACCACTTAAGGACCGGAAGGATTTCCCACTGTAGGACCAGAGTACTTTTTGCGATTCGGCACTGCGCCGTTTTAACTGACAATTGCGCGATCGTGCAACGTTCTACCCAAACTAAATTGATGCCCTTTTATCCCGACAAATAGAGCTTTCTTTTGGTGGTATTTGATCCCCTCTGCGCCACTTGTGATTACCACTATTAACAAAAAAAGAGCATCAATTTTGAAAAAAAATATTTCTTACTTTTTGCTATAATACATATCCAAAAAAAAAATATAAAAAAACAAATGTATTCATTAGTTTTGGCCAATATATATTCTTCCTCATATTTGTGGTAAAAAAAAATCGCAGTTGGCGGTTATTGGTTTGCGCAAAAGTTGCCGTGTTTACAAACCATGAGAATTAATTTATGGCGTTTTTACTATATATACAGGGTATTTTTTTTCCTACTACTAATGGCGGCGATCTGCGATTTTTATCGGGACTGTGATATTGCAGCGGACATTTTTTGACACTTTTTTGGCACCAATGACATTTATACAGCGATCGGAAATTTAAATATCCACTGATTACTGTGTAAAATTGGCAGTGAAGGGGTTAACCTGCAGGGGGGGATCTAAGGGTTAACCGGCGCGCTTCCACCCGCTAGCCGCGCACGAGCGAGCTGCCGTTTTTAGATAATTTGTGGGATCGTACCACTCTGCAGCAGTAAATGTACGCAAGCCGGTCCGGAACCGGTTAAGATTAATAGACACATGACAACTCCAGGGATGTACTGGGACGCCCAGTACATGTTAAATGCCCCCCTCACCACTGACGAGCTGGCCCCCCCCCCCCCTGGAAAATCCCCTGGGCGGATGGGTTACCAGCAGAGGTTTACAAAACCTACGCTGAATCTCTGCTACCGCAGCTGAATCAGACCCTAATGGAAACTCTGGACAGGGGCCACTTACCCCCATCAATGACAGAAGCCACTATAATCCTCATACCCAAACCAGGCAAGGACCCCCTCCTCCCAGACTCATACAAACTTATTTCCTTACTGACGATAGACATTAAGCTCCTGGCTAGAGTGTTGGCCACTCGTCTGACATCTTTTATCCAAAAACTTGTCCACCAAGACCAGTCGGGATTCATACCCTCCTGGTCCACAATACTTAACATCAGGGATGGGCCTACTGTTACGTTCAACTCGAACATCGGGCGTTCGGCCGTTCGTCTAAATTAGAACATTATGGGGCATTCGCGGGAACTTCAAGCACCCCATAATGCATTCCAATGGCGGGAGAAATGACGCCCGCTGATTGGCGAAGGCATGCACATGACCTGCATGCTTTAGCCAATCACAGAGCGCTCTGCTGTGAGAGATATGATTGGCTAAAGGCAGGGTACCTTTATCCAATCACTGCTCAGCAGCCTCAATCCACGCCCCACACTATATAAAACCGATTGTACACCTGCTCTATGTAGTGTGTGTATAACGTGAAGAAAGAGTCAGTGAGCTTAGGTAGCGGCGTACAGGCAGATTAGTGTAGCTAGCTGTGGATTGTGAAAATCATAGATAGATAGATAGATAGATCTATATACAGTCAGTTAGTATAGGCAGTTTAGTGTAGAGTGAAATACATACTAGATAGATAGATAGGGTGATCTGTATACAGTCAGTTAGTGCAGGCAGTTTAGTGTAGAGTGAATTATATACTAGATATATAGATAGATAGGGTGATCTGTATACAGTCAGTGCAGGCAGTGCAAGAAAATACAGTATCTCATAAAAGTGAGTACACCCCTCACATTTTTGTAAATATTTTATTCTATATTTTAATGTGACAACACTGAAGAAATGACACTTTGCTACAATGTAAAGTAGTGAGTGTACAGCTTGTATAACAGTGTAAATTTGCTGTCCTCTCAAAAGAATTCAACACACAGCCATTAATGTCTAAAACACTGGCAACAAATGTGAGTACACCCCTAAGTTAAAATGTCCAAATTGGGCCCAAAGCGTTAATATTTTGTGTGGCCACCATTAATTTCCAGCACTGCCTTAACCCTCTTGGGCATGGAGTTCACCAGAGCTTCACAGGTTGCCACTGGAGTCCTCTTCCACTCCTTCATGACAACATCACAGAGCTGGTGGATGTTAAAGGCCTTGTGCTCCTCCACCTTCCATTTGAGGATGCCCCACAAATGCTCAATAGGGTTTAGGTCTGGAGATATGCTTGGCCAGTCCATCACCTTTACCCTCAGCTTCTTTAGCATGGCAGTGGTCGTCTTGGAGGTGTGTTTGGGGTAGTTAACATGTTGGAATACCGCCCTGCGGCCCAGTCTCCGAAGGGAGGGGATCATGCTTTGCTTCAGTATGTCACAGTACATGTTGACGTTCATGGTTCCCTCAATGAACTGTAGCTCCCCAGTGCTGGCAGCACTCATGCAGCCCCAGACCATGACACTCCCACCACCATGCTTGACGGTAGGCAAGACATACTTGTCTTTGTGCTTCTCACCTGGTTGCCGCCACACACGCTTGACACCATCTGAACTAAATAAGTTTATCTTGGTCTCATCAGCCCACAGGACATGGTTCCAGTAATCCATGTCCTTAGTCTGCTTGTCTTCAGCAAACTGTGTGTGGGCTTTCTTGTGCATCATCTTTAGAAGAGGCTTCCTTCTGGGACAACAGCCATGCAGACCAATTTGATGCAGTGTGCAGCCCCTTCAAGCTCTGCAGCAATGCTAGCAGCACTCATACGTCTATTTCCCAAAGAAACCTCTGGATATGACGCTGACCACGTGCACTTCTTTGGTCGACCATGGCGAGGCCTGTTCTGAGTGGAACCTGTCCTGTAAAACCACTGTATGGTCTTGGCCACCGTGCTGCAGCTCACTTTCAGGGTCTTGTCAATCTTCTTTTAGCCATCTTTATGTAGAGCAACAATTCTTTTTTTTCAGTTCCTCAGATAGTTCTTTGCCATGAGGTGCCATGTTGAACTTCCAGTGACCAGTATGAGAGAGTGAGAGCGATAACACCAAATTTAACAAACCTGCTCCCCATTCACACTGGAGACATTGTCACACTAATGAGTCACATGACACAGGGAAGGGAGAAAAGGCTAATTGGGTCCAATTTTAAATGGCATTGGGGCCCCCCCAAAATACAGACCAGACCCTTATCCGAGCATGCAGTCCTGGCATGGCAGGAGGTGGTGGGGATGAGCGAGCTCCCCCCCCCCCTCCCCTCCCAGGAAGAAAGAAGAGCTTTTTTACACAATAAAGGACTTGTCAAAAACTGCCTCTTGTTTTTTGTACCACTTTACTCCTTTTTTGGTGAATGGGTAGAGGTACAATGTACCCCATACCTATTCACATAGGGGGGGGGTCTGGATCTGGGGGCCCCTTATTAAATGCAATGCTTTTTCAGTGATTTTATCTATATTGCGGGGGAATCGGCAATACATTACAGCCGTAATAATAAATGACAATTTTTCCTTTGGAAATGTCATTTTGCTCTGGCTATGTTCTAAACATCAGAGGTGCGCCCTTTTACAGGCAGACTAAGGGGACCCCCCCCCCCAGGCACAATATTTAGAGGAATATTTATTTTTTCACTTTAAGCATTATTAAAATCACTGCTCCTGAAAAAACTATCGATTTGAAAACTTTTTTTGCATTGATACATGTCACCTAGGGCAGGACCCGGGTCCCCATACACTTTTTAGGGCAATAACTTGCATATAAGCCTTGAAAATTAGCACTTTTGATTTTTCACGTTCGAGTCCCATTGATTTTAACGGCATTCGCATGTTCGCACAAATGTTTTGCCTGTTCGCAAGTTCTGGTGCAAACCGAACCGGGGGGTGTTTGGCCCATTCCTACTGAACATCAGCCAGCTGTTTCTTAACCTGCAGGTCCTGGTGGATAACACAGGCAAAAGAGCTGTGCTGTCATTCGAGGCTTCAAAAGCTTTCGACAACGTTGAGTGGCCGTACCTATGGGAGGTCTTGAAAAGCTCCAGACTGATTGACAGCTTCATCAAATGGGTCCAGCTGCTATGCACGAATCCCATGGCTAGCCTACGCATTTAGTCTATATCAGTCAGTCTATATATAGAGGCACTAGACAGGGGTGCGAGTTGTCGCCCCTGTTGAAATACAAAGCCAGTTGCGTCAACCCTTCAGTGATAAATCTTAGTGATCTCTACATCATAATCATATACAATCACATAAACGGTCTGTGTAAATATGTGATAACAATTCTTATCATAATGAATAAAATCCAATAAAGTCCAATAATAGTCCATCACAATGCATATGATGTGCACATTGGTGATCAATAAAGTGACTAGTGCTGTAAAATGTACGACAGTGCTCCAAAAAGTGCTCAAAAGCCGATTCACAATGCTCCGTGCCGGCCCCCACATGTAGCCCCACTCACCTGAAGAATTGGACCCCTAGCTTTTCAGTCTAGGGGTCAAACAGACTGGGTACTGGTGGTGGCAGGATCGTGATCCACAGTGGAGATAGCTTTACCAAACGGAACTGATAGAACACTTCCACTACACAATTTCTCAGAGAAAGAGAAAGAGCCTCATGGTGAATTACTGTAAAACTGTTTTACTTGCGCATATATAGAAAGCTACTTACAGGAAATACAAGACAACTCACATCATTACAGGGATCTGTTGGCATCTGTTCCAGCGTGCATTCCACCACGGGCGGAAATGACGTTGTTGAGTGTGAAGGACCGGAAATGACATCAACGCGTTTCACTCTGCACATAGAGGGTCATCACGGACATTCCCTCCAGTTCTCCACTCAGTATTTGATATCAGGAGGGTCTCCACCCCCTGCCGGCAGAGCCAATCCATATTTCCCATGTTACCATGGTAGTGAATTTACTTAAAAGGACAAGAGTATATCGGTCCAATTCACTCATACCAATGCCAGTCCAACGCCCTCTGGTGGCAGAATCATACATGTAATGATAAACACAAAATATACAAAAAATATATATAAATATAAAAATATATACATGTAAATTTATGGAAAAAATATTAAGTGTGTGTGTGTATATATGTATGTATATGTTTTATATATATATGAAATTAAATTTAAAATGAAATAAAAATAAAGTAAATATTAAAACTGACTTTGTATTAAAAAGTTTTAAATAAAATTATATTCAAAAGATCCATTTTGGTAAAAGGACCATATTTTACTACCTCCCGGTAGTAGACAAAAACAACCTTGTGTACAAAGGAGATGTATCTAAAAAGCAGAGTATATCTATAAATTTTCAATTTACTCTTGGCTTCCAACCCAAAGCCCCTGAATTCTACCAATTTGACAAGAAACCATTAATATCCAAATCAATGTTGAGCCCCAGCGGATCCATAGTGCCCAATTTATGGGTCTCATTCTGGGAGATGGCCCTGGTGAGGTTAGTCCCCCTCCAGTGTCTCTCCACTCTATCAATACCACAGAAAAATAGTTAGCTTGGATCCCTATTATGGACAAGCCTAAAATGATTACACAAGCTATGATGTTTGAAGCCCTTTTTTATATTGTTGACATGCTCTCTAAGTCTTATTTTTAATTTCCGTGTGGTGCGCCCTATATATTGAAGACCACAGGTACAAGTCAACAAATATGTAACGTGACTTGTGTCACACGTGATGAACTTGTTCATTTTATAAGATCTCCCTTGCGTTGTAGATTCAAAGGTAGTGGTCTTCCGTTTCCTAAATGCTGATGTTTTGCATATGGTACACCTCCCACAGCTAAAGAAGCCTACCTAGTCCAAGAAGGTATAGCTTTTCCTGTGAGGGTCCACTACATTATGTGCTAATTTAACACGCAAAGAGGGAGGTCTGGTGTAGATAAACCGGGGCCTACAAGGGACCCCCAGGGATCTCCACCCAGTACTTTTATTTTTAGGCTCCTACACTTCAGGGACAGAGATTCAGCCCTGGAAGAGTTGCGCTTTGAGAACACAAAACTAATGCTATTCTCGGATTACTCCATTGAGACTCAATGTCTACGCAGATCCTTTCACCTTGTCAAAGCCCAACTGCGCACAAGGGGCCTCAAGTACAGTATGTTGTTTCCAGCACGTCTTCGAGTGGTAGATGGAGAGGCCATCCGCTACTTTACTTCCCCAGAGAACGCCTCCAACTGGATTGATACTCTGCAAAGAGCCCATTGAATTTGTGCCTTTACTCTCAAGTTACAGTAGTTACATGTAGTGTTGAGCGAACCCGGACTGTAACGTTCGGGTCCGTACCGAACTTTAGGGTGTCCGTGGCACGGACCCGGACCCGGACATTTCAAAAATCGTTCGGGTTTGATGACATTGAACTCTCATTTCCGTGTTTAAGTTACCCGAGAAACGTCTCATAGTTAGGTCAACCTCCGCAAGAGACCCCTTCATTTCATCGCCTACCGGAGAGGTAGATGGTGAGCTTCTGCACGACCTTTGTTGTATGACATGAACTCCGGGGAACACGCGTCAACCCGAAACTGTTCCACTTTCCTAGACGCATCTGTAACTCAGAGTTACCTCATTAGGCTCTTATCGTAATCAAAACACAAGAGTTTCGCGTTGAGAAGGTCCCGACTTAGAGACAGGGACTTCACATCCTCGGATTTTTATTTTCATGACCCACCTCTAGGGACCCCCAGGGAACATCCGG
>BLSH010325916.1:420465-446764 GCA_018402905.1 Glandirana rugosa | reverse complement strand
GCTCCAAGTATTATGCGGCCATTAAGCTTGCATGCTGGTCACACCCTTTATATAGAATTTCTATGAGGACATACACTTTGAAAATCCAGTCGTGCAAAAGAAATAAAAAAAAAGGAATTTACTGGTAGACAATTGGATGACTGAAGTGAACACAGATTTAGATTTGTCTTTTTTACAACTGTTTGGGTTTCCCTATTAGCAAGCATTAGGCTTCATGCACACAGGACTTTAAAAAAAACAGCCAAAAAACGTCAGTAGCTTATCAGGGGTGTTTTCAGCTTTTACCAGCGTTATATTACCACAGTTTTTCCGCGTTTTTAAAGGGCCAGCTTTTTTTTTTGGTCTAAAACGTCCAAAAACATTGGATTGACGTTTGTGAGCGTTTTTGGGCGTTTTTGGACGTTTTTAAGTGTTTGAACATTTTTACAGCTGAAAACAGTCCAAAAAAACCCTCAGCTCTTGGGTTTTTTTTACAGCTCAAAAACGTCACTGCTAAAAACAGTTGTTAACAGCCTATGTGTGCATGAACACATAGGATAACATGATGGAGAGTTTGACTGTAGAAAAAAAACGTCTGCAGCTGAAAACAGCTGCTAAAAACAGCCAAAAAACGACCTGTGTGCATGAGGCCTAAATGTGCACGTTAATATCCTATAACCATTCTGCCTGTGATGATGGGGTGGTGTCACTTTTGGAAAAGCCCAGCTGGCACATAGAAAATCCCATGATTAGCCCTTCTAGGCCACCTGACTACAGTCCAGAAGCCAGGAAGTGCATTTTTAGTAATTGGTTGCTATGAGTGTAAATGGGTTGAACTTCATGGTCAATCCAAACCCAAAGCTCATCTCCAGAACTGGTGTGTGTGTGTATGTCCGTGTAGCTTTTACTTGTTTGACTTCCACACATTTGATGTTGTTACTTCATGTTCTAAACTGATTATACATGTGAAAATGCAGGTATTTACACACTTCTGGCATGGGGCAGCAGGACTTGTGGCATTCCATCTTAAAACTGGTAAAACAAGAATGCTAATTTTTAAATGTAAAACTGGTTATGGCCCTTACGGTACCTATATGCGTTTCATTGCTTTGTTATCTCCAGAACAATTTTGCTTCAGGGATACTGTACAAAATACTGCAAGAAATTATAAGAACACGCAAAGCTGATAAAAGGTGCATGTACTACTTTGCCATGTTGGGCATAGGGAAGCCCACTGAAATCAAAAATGATCTATGCCTAAAATAAATTAATTTAGTAATTTTAAGTTTGCTTTAAGGGATGAACAGAGGTATGTGTACCTATACATTGGTCAATGGTATCGTTGTCGCATTTCTGGTTCCTTGTAGTCCCAGGGACATCGACTATAATGGCACAGATTTCATCATGCATTTTGCATGCAGTTTAAAGTGATTGTAAACCCTCGTTTTTTTTTTTTAAATTAAAAATAACAAACATGTTATACTTACCTGCTCTGTTGCAATTGATTTTCACAGAGCTGCCCATATCCTCCTCTTCTTGGGTTCCTCTTCGGCTCACTTGACCCCTCCCTCCTCTTGGGTGCCCCCACAGCAAGCAGCTTGCTATGGGGGCACCCGAGCCGAGTCACAGATCCCTGTGTCTATTCAGACACGGAGCTGCGGCCCAGCACCACCCGCCCCCTTTTTATTCTCATTGGCTGACTGGCTTTCACAGCAGCGGGCGCCAATGGTGCCGCACCCCTGTCTCAGCCAATGAGGAGGGGAGTACCGGACGGCCGAGACATTACTACAACATCGCTGGACAGAAAGGGGCCTCAGGTAAGTATTGGGGGCTAAGGGGGGCTGCTGCACACAGAAGGCTTTTTATCCTAATGCATATCTTGAAATATAAAAATCAACCTTCTAACTTTACAAGCCCTTTAAATGCATTTTATTGTACCAAAACACGAAAAAGTGAACGGGTTATAAACCTTTACACTGAAGTGACCAGCCTCACATACACAGACATGAAACAAATCCTTCTACATAAGTTGTACCTGTTTGTATGCAGCCATCTGTCCTGTGCAGCCTTCTACAACACAGAGATGAAAAGATTTTTCTCAGCAGTGGAAAACAGGGGTTGGGGATCTGGCATCACACACACTGCAGAACTATAGCTCAGAGCAGAGTTTTAGGACAAGAGCTCCACAAGCCCAGAGAAACCTAGATCTGAGGGTATCAGTCATCTGCTGTAAGCTGGAGGGGGTTCTCCTCGGTCTGCAGTGTTTGTTTAATCCATTAGGAGTGACTCATGCAGAAAGATCTGAGAGGAACAAGACTCCAGAACAGTTCAGAGTGATGCCTTGTGATAGCGCTGACCAATCGGAATCACTCTGGGCTGTCTGGAATCATTGCACAGAGAAAAGGGAGAATCCTCGGACTGCTGGACTGGCTGAGTGGGCACTGACAGCTCAGCATTCCCGAAGGTAAGTACAGCGGGGACTGGCAGGTGGGGAGGTTGTACTATTAGTTCACCTTTACATTTGTTCTGCTTTTTTCATATAATCTCTCATGCACAGCAAATTATAGTCATTCATTGTAAAACAGGTTAATTGAGCACACTTTTTCTATACAGATTGCAAATTTAACTGTCATAGGCGGTGTGTGCCAGATGTGCCCGATGAATGTCTTGGAGAAGTCTCAAACACTGATGGAGAAGGTAATGTTGACAGAATTGTTAAAGGCTGGATTCACATTGGCCGCACTGTTAGATGCACCATTTCACTGTGTAAGCAGCTACCAGTCAGATCTGGCAGGGAGTGGTGCAATGCATGTTACAGCACATCACAGTTTTTTTTAACTTTATTTGAAGTGTCACAGTGTGTAGCACTGCTGCACAGTGAAACCCACTTTGCTGTAGAAAAATGCAGACATGCCACAAATGGGAATCAATTATTTTGTATGTGCCCTAGAGGTGACCTGTGTTTTTCCAGTGTGGAAAAATGCAGGGCACTGCACATACTGTGAACAAGGCGCGGTAGTATTGTTTAACAATATAAATCAGATATGCTTTAGAGCGCAGAAAAGACCACAGGGTCAGACTTTGAAGGCAACTTGGACCAAACCATTTATATAAAAAATCAATATTTAATTTATACATAGAAAGTACAAAAGAATATGCATGGACAAAAGACAGCATTTTGGTTAAAAACATGTATTCACGTATGTGCAGAAGTCACCCCAAAACGGTATTTGTTGCATAATATCAGATAAATTAGCCCCTGTGCGTCAACGTCTCTTTTTTTTTTTTTCCCATGCCATAGATTTATGCTTCTACTAAATCACACATGGATATCATATAGAACAGGGATATGCAATTAGCGGACCTCCAGCTGTTGCAGAACTACAAGTCCCATAAGGCATAGCAAGACTCTGACAGCCACAAGCATGACACCCAGAGGTAGAGGCATGATGGGACTTGTAGTTTTGCAACAGCTGGAGGTCCGCTAATTGCTTATCCCTGATATAGAACATCAAATTACCTATTTGTATAGAGTTATATGTTACACAGTATCTATGGGTTATTTGTGTGTATGTATATTTGTGTGTGTGTATATATATATATATATATATATATATATATATATATATATATACACACACATTCCTAACTCTGAGTTATGGATTCACACTGGAAACGTATGGCCCAGAATCATTGTCACACATCAGTGACTTCTGGAGGTGATCTCTCTTGTTGTTTTGTGACTAGTCATGGCCATTTTTCTCTATTCTTTAGTGATTTGACCATATTAAACCAAGTGGGGGCTAGACTGCCTGGCTTTTCCTGTTGCTCCAGTGCCTGCCCAGAGAGACTTTGTATGCTTACGTATCCATATTCAGGCAAGGTGAATACAAATGTAATCAGATATACCTCTTTCTACAATGCACACTGCTTTCCATATGTATGTAATGGATATGCTGAATTATGATGTATTTACCTATTTGTACAGTGAGGCCTGTTTTTTCCTGCATCACCCCTTTGTGTGTCCTGAGGAAGCGGACCAGTGAAACGCGTTGATGCACAGGGGCTCATTTACCTGATATTCCTGATACTATGCAACAAATACTTTACAAGTACTCAGCCGTTTTGGGCTGACTTCTGCACATATGCGAATGCATGTTTTTAACCAAATTACTGTCTTTTGTCCATGCATATTCTTTTATACTTTCTATGTATTAATAGTGTAGATTTTTTTCATATAAGTGGTGTGTTCCAAGTTGCCTTCAAAGTCCGACCCTATGGTCTTTTCTGCTCTCAAAATGTAAATTTACGGATGTGGCAAGGGAGTGATTCCAATATTTGTATCAGATATGCTCCATTTTCAGGCTCGGTTTACACTACTGCAACGCGTCTTTGGTGTGATTATGTGGTGCGACTTTGATGTCCCTTTGATGTGACTTTGAATATCTTTCTATGGGGCGAGTTGCACTGTAAATTGCACCAAAGTAGTGCAGGAACCTTTTCCAAACTTGCACTGTTCTGAGTCGCATTGATTCAAATGGGCACCATTGAAAAGAGTGAAATTTCCCTTGTCATGCAATTCTGTGCGAATCAAGTCAAATCAGATGTTACCCTAGTGTGAACAAGGCCTCAAGTCTTTTGTATACCAAAAACTGTGAAATTCAGATCATTCTGTGTCATAATATATAGCAAGAATGAAACCGCTGTCTTTTCAGTTCATGTCAAATGACTGGTCCAAGTTTGAAAGGATAATTTTCTGTCTCCCCAGCCCAGCAATCACTGGAGTGATGGAAATTAACATGGTGACAAGTAGCAGTAGGGGGCTGATCTACATGAGAAAACATGAATACACACAGCCAAGAAACTTACAAATACTGTTCAGGAGCCAGGATTTACATAAACTATATCAAGCCTGGACCAGATTTTTGGTTTAGTAAGTAGATCCTGGCCCTGGAAAATTCCTGAACAAGGATGGAGCCAGCATTCTGGGGAGAAAGGAAGATTAAGGCATTATGAGGAGGTTTATTTAAAGCATTACTAAACCAACAACAATAAGATCAGTCCGTACATGCAGTTGTTACTGGAACCTTAGGGATTAATCCCCTGCATTGTGTAAAAAGGCTGTTTGATCCTATCTTTTCTTATCCTCCCCTTCCTTTCTTGGGAAAAACACAGCATAGGGCAAATCATCACTGTCCAGACAGGATCAGGAGTCATGCAGCCTCATAGGACAGTCAGGGGAGAATGCAAACTCCTCCTACAAGCTTTTTTTTAAGTAATCTTTATCACAAAGTACATTAACAAAAGTGTATATTGTAGATGCTTATGCGAGCATTATGAAAAATGTATAGTTTTTCATTAGGCATACAAAGACATTTAGTAACCTGTCGCAGCAAATCATGACTCAATTAGGAACACATTTGTTCTTCCCCTTAGAGGGCGGAATTTCTCAGTGTTGGCTCGGGGGTGTGTAATGGGGGCTATCTCCCGGGGCTATCTATTAGTTCAGGAATGATAAATTATATGCACCCCCGTCCCGTCAAACCTTTGCGGAGAGGGGGGGCAACTATGTACCTCCATCTGTCCTTCTCCAGCCAAAAGGACAGCCTCCTGGGCCGTCGGGTAGGGGGTGTCTCGTCCAGCAGCGAGAAGAAAAGGGGTATATGCCACCGGGAAACGGGGAGCCACCCCCACCATGATTAGCCCATCTTGCCATTTGTTATAGACATATGGTGTTAGCATAGGTTCATCACCGAAATTTGCATGCAAATTAAACACATGTAACTAGATGCCGTAGAGATATAGCGAAATAAAAGAGATGGAAAAAATAGAAGGAGAGAGACCCACCTTTCAGACACATACCTGTATCCCCTCCAACAAGGGGTGGTCGACCGTTCACACCGATGACCGGCGCCCCATGTTAGCTACAAAGTGACACTCTTAGTTTAACTAGAAATAGAAACAGTCACAGTCTAATTTTCCCTTCTGCCTCTGAGTGGGATGTAGATGTGTGCCCCGTTGCCCGCAGCCTCTCCAGCAGCGGTCAGAGATGGTAGGGTACATCTGAGCCATGTTATCCGGCACCCTATACCAGCGGGTTAACAACTTATAATTCGTTTCAAGCGCCCTCGACTCAATGGAGCAGGAATGTGTGAGCAGGTATAGGTGAGCCAGCTGTGCCTCAGAGAACTCCATCCCTAAGTCCCTCTCCCATTCCCTAATATATGCCAGTTTTACCAAAGACCCTTCCATGCTCAGAAGCTGGTATAGCTCAGAAATCATATGTGGGATTGGTTCCTCGCTTACAAAGAGGCATTCAAAGGGTGTAAGGGTGTCAATGTCTCTTATCATGGGGCCTTGTGCGGTGAAAAAGTGTCTAAGTTGAGCGTGTCGCCAAAAGTCCATGGGAAAGCTTCCATGGCTAGCTCTAAGGGCTGAGAGTGTGGGGAGTTTACCGTTCTCTATGAGCGTGCCTCAGCACGCATTTGCATCTTTTGCTCAAGTCCCAGGAAGGAACCAGCAGAAGCCCCCAAATGGGGGCCAGCGGGGATATGGGTGGCGCTAGTGATTGTAGCTTGTTAATCCGATCCCAAACTGGGAGGGCTTGATAAGTTAAGGGAGAGGTGTTGGATGACAAGCCTCTATGTTCCTTAGACAACCATGGCGCATAAGCCAAGTTCCTACCTGCAAGACATTTCTCCAACTGGACCCAGAATCTAGAACGCGTGTGGAAGCACCAATTCAGAATCTTCTGGAGGACTATAGCTTGATAGTACCGTCTGATAGCCCAGGCCCCCGGCTCTTTTTGAGCATTTTAACCTCATGGCTATCCTGGGTTTTTTAGCATTCCACACAAATTCTTTCATCACGCCGGTCACTTTGGAGAAAAAGGTGTTATGTCACACAGGCACAGGCACCATTTGCATATAAGAGGACCCAGGGGAGCACATTCATTTTAAGGATGTTGACCCGTCCCAACCACATAAAGGCGGTTTTTGTCCAGCTTGTAAGGTCCTACTTAATCTCTGCTAGCAAAGTTGGGTAGTTGTGGTCATATAATGTCTCAAAGTGGTCAGTGAGTCGGATGCCTAAGTAATTGATTGAGGATTTAGCCCAAGTAAAGGGAAATGCTGCCTGTAAGCTACTTGCAAGTGGGGCTGTCAGTGTGATTGGCAGAATTTCTGACTTTGAGTAACTTAAAATTAGAAAGTGTGCCAAATTTTTGAAGTTCTTTCATGAGGTTCGGCAACAAGATCAGGGGTTCGGAGAGGTGGGAAAGCACATTGTCGGCATAGGCAAACAATTTATGCTCCACATCACCCACTTGCAACCCCTTATTTCCAGATTAACGCGTATCAAGAGCAGAAGTGGTTCCAGAACAAGCACAAACAGTAGGGGCGATAGGGGGCACCCCTGTCTCGTGCCGTTCCTAATGGAGAAACGCGGAGACAGAACACCATTTACCTTCACCTGGGCACTGGGCTCTGCATATAATGCTAAGATCCAAGCCATCATATGTGGGCCCAGCCCTAAAGTCTCCAGCACCCCCTGCAGGAAGGACCAGCTCACCCGGTCAAAGGCCTTCTCCGCATCCCTAGAAAGGATGAGATATTAGCCAGAGTCTGGTTTACTACAGGCCCAGTGTATGAGGTGGATGGCTCTAATCAAGTTATCCCGAGCTTCTCGGCCCACTATAAATCCTGTTTGAAACCTCTTCTCAGCCTCCTCATCCTGACCAGACGGGTCGCCAATATTTTTGCTAGGATTCTTATGTCCACATTTAACAATGATATTGGGCGATAACTTTGCGGCAGAGTAGGATCTTTGCCTTCCTTAGGGAGAACAGTGATATGTGCCAGTAAGGCTTCTGGTGGGACCTGGCTTCTCCTTGCCACAGAATTGAGGTAGCTACACATGGGGCCTATCAGTAAGGGGAGGAAGGTGGCGTAGTATATTTTCGTGAACCCGTCCGGGCCTGGACTCTTTCCACTGGGTAGGGATTTAGCCATTGCCTCTATTTTAGAGGGTGCGACAGGGGACTCCAGATTTGCACGCTGTTCTGCCGATAAAGACAGGAGGCCCAAAGCTGTCAGTCATAAATATCCGACCGTTTAGTAGCCTGGTCCTGCACCGTCAGCCCCCTATCCAGCGAATAGAGTTTAGCGTAGTAGTTGCGGAACAGAGAGGCAATTCTAGAAGAGTGGGAGGCCATCTCCCCCAAAACGGGCCAATCTGTGAACATGTGTCAGAGCTCTGCTTTTCCGGAGCACTCTAACAAGCATTCTGCCACATTTGTCACCGTGCTCATAGTATCTATGAGAGAGGTGGCGTAGCTGCCTGAAAACCTTTCGGTCCAGCATGCGGGAGAAGAGGTTCCTCAGTTCTAGTAACTTCTTTAAGGCCTCTGGTTTCCCATTGCGTTTATGCTGAAGTTCTGCCTTTTGTAGGGCGTGTAGAACCTCTGGAAATCTGCCTGTCACTGCCCTTTTGCACCGCGCTCCCTGTGAGACCAACTAGCCCCGCACCACTGCCTTGTGCCCCTCACAAACCATCCCATCTCCTACATTAGTATTCTCCTGAAAATAGTGAATGATTGTATCTGACACCTTCGCAACTACCACAGAATCATCCAGGAGATTCTCATTCAGTCTCCATGTCCATTGCCGGCGTGTGCCCTGTGGCAGACACCGGCACATGATCAGAGATAGTTATTTGCTCGATGGATGCATCCTGTAGCAGATCAAGAGTGCGTTGATATACTAAGAGGAGGTCTATGTGGGTGTATACATAATGTTGTTTAGAATAGTAGCTATAGTCTCTGTCCGTGAGGTGCAATATTCTCCAGCTATCTAGTAGGAGGTGCGATTGGAAGGATTTGCAGAAATGTTTAAGGAAAGAGAATGATTGAGGGTCGGCCACTAGGTGTGTCCATTAGGGGCTCTGGGCTAACGTTAAAATCCCCCCCCCCCCAGGATCAGATGGCCCTCCCTGAACTCAGCTAGCTTTTCCAGGGTAGTATCTAAAAACGTAAGTTGGTTAGCGTTGGGGACATACACAGTGGTGAAGGTATATGTGATCCCAGCTATCTTCCCTTTCAAAAAGATGTATCTGCCCAGGGGTTCAGAGACATGGCTTATGGGCTGGAAGGGACATGTTCTGTGGATGGCCTTTGATTTGGGGGTCGGGATGCGCTAAAAAAACACTGATTGAACAAACTGGTAGGGGGGAGCCTGGGAGTGGACTTTTGGGTAAAGTGTATTTCCTGTAGGAACAAAATCTGAGCTCTCAACCTCTTTAGTTCCACCCAAAGTTTACTTTGTTTATGCGGGGAACAGAGGCCTCTAACATTATAAGAAATGACCTTAAGAGAAGTCATGATGGTCGTAGTAGGGCGGCATACCTCCAAAGTTAACAGTGATCCCGATGTGAGCGGTGGTCCAAACAGCATATTCTGGTGGGGACAACAGACATTGAAAGGAGAGGAGAGTAAAAAAGAAAAAGAAGGCACGTTCATGCCAAAATTGTTATCACTAATGTAACATAATAAAGCGTTAAAACACGCCAGGCGGGGGTCTGCCGGCTTTCTGCAAAAATGAACAACAGTGAGCCGGGCACAAGGCCTCATCCTAAATTAGGAGGTGCCTCACAATCCAGCCCCCTGCTCCATCTAGGTTAAGACTAGGCTCCATCCATCGCTTCTGAGTAGTATGGACAGATATCCGAAGGGCAGCAAAATTTGTAGACCCCCTGTATTGACTAACAGGCATAAGGCCGTCTCGCAATGACAGAGGACCAATAGCATCACAGTCTTCTACAAGTAGTTAGGCAGTCCCACCGTCACCACAAGAGCTGGCCCGATTGGGTCAAGAATGCAACAGTCATGAAAACCAGGGATAGGGCGCCATCTCGATCAGTCAGCTGGGTAACTAGCGGTTAAAGGTCCTGGGAAAGCTCCTGATGTTCGGCGTTTGCGACCTCTTGAGCGACGTTTGCCTTTTTGCAGTTTGCCAGGATTGTGGAATGGATAGAACCGGGAAGTCCACTTCTCCCAGATCCAAGGCTGAAAAAGTGAGGCAGGTCATCTTTGTTACGGAGGATGATTTGTTTACCCTCCTTTTTGACTTGCAAGCTAAAGAGGAAGCCCCAGCTATAGGTCAGATCTGCCTCCTGCAGGGCAACCAGAACAGGGCTTGAGGCTCTGTATTGCATTAATGTGCGTCTGGATAAGTCCTGGTAAAAAAATCAGCTATGCCCCATCAAATTCAAAATAAGGTTTGTTGCGCATTTTTTGCATGATGCGATCTTTCAATGTGTATTTATGCAGCTTGCATATAATATCTCTGGAGTTCTCAGGGTCCTGTGAAGGGAGTCTGAGGGCCCTGTGAGCTTGGTCGATCTCCTCTGAAGCAGTAACTGGAAGTCCCAAAATCTCCCTGAATATGTCCATCAGAGTGGGGGTGCTGTGGCCTCAGGCAGGCCGCGAATACGGATATTGGCCCGTCTACTGCGATTTTCAATATCATCCATCTGGGCTATAAGGGCATCTAGCTTTTGCTCCTGGGCGAGACATCTATCTTGTAGCATGTAGATGTGCAGGAGTGTCATCAAATCTTTGTTCCGGGGATTCTAGTCTGCCCCCCAGGTGTGCAGTATCAGTTTTCAGCTGTGCAATGTCTTGGGTGAAGGCATTCTCAATTCTGGCCGTAAAGCGTTCTAGGTCTTCCCTGGTGGGGAGATACCATAAGTGGCGTTTCAGGTCCCCATCTCCTAGCAAGTCTGCATGGTCTGAGCCCTGTTCTTGGGAGAATACTGAGCTCGGAGAAGTCGGGGGGCAGTGTCACTCACCAGTTTATGTCTGGGAAGCCTGCTGTTTCTTTTGTGGAGTTGCCACATGTTGCTGTCAGGCCTGCTGTGTCGGTGCCATCTTGGGGCCTCCTCTCCCGGTCCCACGTGTCTCCGGGAAATAGTGTTCCAGAGAGCCCTGCCGAGTCTGCTCCGTCAGCGGTGGCTGGGAGGATGTTCTCCGGCGTTGTGACATATGTGTCTCGGCGTTAGGAGGCTAATATAACCCCAGGAAAGCTATTGTAAGTTGCGGTGTGTGCGGAGCTCCAGAGAGACGCATCCTCACTCTCTCATGTCCCAGCCACGCCCCCCCCCCCCCACACACCTACAAGCTTTAACCAGACACTCATAGAAGTCATAAGACTGCTATATATTTACTAAAATTATTGCATGTTCATGTTCTGTGTACTGTGGGAGACCAGACATAGTGAATGCAGGGCCCTGGATTTAGTAACACTTTAAATCTCTTTGAGAGGTAATGCATACCTATAAGTGTTACATCAATTAGCATATTTCAGTTTGAAAATGTATATTGAGGCTATGCCTACTTAAAACATGTTTTCACGTAACTGTAGGGAAACCTCTAAATTTGTATTTCTGTCCGTCTGAAATAAAAATGGGGTGGTTATGGATTCCCCCTATTTATTATAAATATGTATTAACTTGTCTATTCCTATATTTAGCTATTATATCAAAGCTCTGATAAGGTTAACGGTGATGGTACAACAACAATGCTAGCTATAAAATAAACACACTGCTTAAATAAGCAAGGGTCTCATTTATTTAACAAGAACGTAGAAAAGCTAACCTAAAACCCTAAAATAATATTAGAGCATATAACACAAAAGAAAATATATAATACGTTACGTAAGGTCATCCTCGAGATGCTGTCTTTGCTGGGCTCAATGGAAAAAACTCAGGAAAGTCTTATCTGGTGTTCCTCTACCCCCCATACATCACTTTAGAAGGCCTAGAGAGAACATCCCCTGCTGGGTAAATTTTCTCTGCTGGCATTCCAGGCCAGGTGTAATCAGGTATCAACCATCCAGAAATATCTTATATTAAAACAACAAAAAAAATGCCGCTTTGTGCCTAAAGGGCACGCATCACATTTCTTCAGAGACAGCCTCTGTGGAACAGTCCATTAATGTCTGACTTTACGACATGTTGTGCTTCCCAACATGTGCCACTTTTCCCCTGGGTGACACACCACCACCATTCTTCCGCGACCGCTTTCATGGCACGATTTCATGTCTTCTCCTTTCGGCATCTTCAGGATGGGGTGCACTACAGGCAAGGGGTGTCCCTGCACTCACCATTCACCAACCCACACCACCTATCAACCAGCTTCCAGATACAGAACCTCGAGGAGGGCCTTACTCACCCATCATACTAGCCTAATACATGTATGTCAAACTATAATAGCACGCAAATCAACCCATGGCCATAATATATACATATATATTTGACCCACCAAATTAAGCATCCCACCCCCAACCTCCTATAACCCTGCATTGTATATATGGGTCAGGATTAGGCAGGCATGCTCAATATGGCCTTTACTACCACAGTTTTGGCATGTCAGTGTGTCAGGAAGCATGAATCGGACAGACAGAAGTGCACTAAAATCACACTTTTTTTAATGAAAAGGTAAAATGTTATAAACAGAGTAAATGTGGTCAAAACATAGCCAGGGTTCAGTAACCAGAGTGGATAGTCAGAGCAAGCCAGTGAAACAGGAGTCCAGAGATCAGCAAGGTCAAACAAATGGAAAGCAGGGTCAGGAGCCAGGAGGAGAATCAGCCGAGCAGGGTCTTGGAACCAGAAGGGAACATCAAACAGGCAAAGTCTTTCACAGGAACACACAGCAGAGATGTTGACCAAGGCGAAGGCATCTGTGAACTGACCCAGGCAGTTTATATAGCAGCAGAGCTGGCTTAAAGAGGCATGATATGGTCATCAGGTGAGACAGAGTGGAAGCTGAGACTGGCAATTAACCCTCAGCTGAGCAGCTTGCTCTGAGAAGGGAGAGCTAATCCCAGCCCTGACAGTACCCCCTCCTCAAACGACCCCCCCCCCTTGGGACCACCAGGTTTGAGGGGAAAACGTCTGTTGAAAATCACAGAGGAGGGCAGGAGCATGTACGTCCCGAGAGACCCAAGAACGCTCCTACGGACCGCACCCTTTCCAGTGAGCCAGGTACTGTATGCACCCACGGAACCTACGGGAGTCAATGATAGATTGTATTTCCTACTCCTCTTGGTTCTCAACCTGAACAGGATGAGGACGTGGTACCGAGGTGGTGAAGCAGTTGCATCCAAAGGTTTTAACAAGGAGACATGGAATACATTAGAAATTTGCATATTAGAAGGCAGGTCTAAAGCATAAGCCATTGGGTTGATCTTGCGGAGAATATGGAAAGGCCCAATAAACTGTGGTGCCAGCTCCAGTGAGAGACCACGAAGTCGGAGGTTGTGAGAAGACAGCCAGACCCTCTCTCCAACTTGGTAAGAAGGTACAGGTAGGCGTCTGTGGTCAGCGTGGCTTCTGTACTCATCATTGGCACATCACAAAGACTCCTAGACCTGTACCCAAGTGGAACAAAGGCCACTGATATGCTCCTCCAACGCAGGAATGCTCAGAGGAACAAATGAGACAGGCAACATGGCTTGTTGGAAACCATATTTCGCCATAAGCGGAGACAATCAGGAAGCAGTACTGACGGCACTATTGTGCGCAAACTCTGCCCAAGGTAACAGATCAGACCAGTTATGGTGGTCAGAAATATAGCAATGTAAGAACTGTTCCAAGGACTTGTTGGCTCGTTCTGCAGTCCCATTGGACTGCGGGTGATATACAGAAGAGAAGGAAATCTGAAATCCCAACTGTGCACAAAAGGCTTGCCAAAACCTGGACACAAACTGGCAACCCCTGCCTGAGACAATCGCCTTGGGAAGCCCATGTAAGCAAAAGATCTCCCGAGCAAAAATGGATGCCATTTTCTTGGATGTGGGCAATTTTTTTTAGTGAAATACAATTTGACATCTTTGAGAATTGGTCAACCACCATAAGGATAACTGTTACCCTGAGAGTTGGGTAACTCCACAATAAAATCCATAGATCAGTGGGTCCAAGGCCGCTCTCCATTGGGTATGGGTTGTAGAAGACCTACTGGAAGATGTTGTGGTGTTGGAATGGAACATGGAGCAGGCTGCTACAAAGGCGGCTACATCAACGTGGAGACTAGGCCACCAGAACTGTTGGGAAATATCCCAAATTAGTTGATTCTTCCCTGGGTGACCAGCAGTCTTGGGAGAATGGTAAGTCTGGAGCACAGCAGTACGGAGACTCTCCGGGACAAAGCAGCAGTCCTAAGGTTTCTCAGGAGGAGCATGGATTTGAGCAGCAAGGATCTTGTCACCCAAAGGTGAAGTGAGACTGGTACGAATCGCAGCCAGAATATGATCGGGAGGCATCACGGGGACAGGAACCGACTCCACCTTGGAAGTGGAGAAAAACTGTCACGACAATGCATCGGCCCTTACATTCTTAGTACCAGGTAAGAAAGAGACTGTTATTGAAGCTTGACAAGAACAGAGCACATTGCGCCCTCCTTGGGGAGAGGCGTTCAGACAAGAATGTGAGATTCTTGTGGTCAGTCAAAATGAGAACCGGAACAGTGGTACCCTCGAGGAGATGCCTCCATTCTTTAAGGGCTAAAATGATCGCCAACAACTCTCTGTCCCCAATCTCATAATTGCATTCCACAGGAGACAACCTCTTGGAAAAGTAGCCACAAGGATGCATACCGCTCTCGGAGGTGGAACGTTGGGACAGAAGGGCACCAACTCCAATCTCAGATGCATCAACCTCAAGGATGAAGGGTAACGTAGGATCCAGATGTGCCAACACAGGAGCAGAAACAAAGGCAGCCTTGAGACTTTCAAAGGCCTTAAAGTGGAGTTCCACCCAAAAGTGGAACTTCCGCTTTAAGGAAAGGTGACCCCCCTGACATGCCACAATTGGCATGTCATTTTTTTTTGGGGGGGGGGGGCGGAGACCCTGTTTTCACAGGGTCTCCGGTCCCGCTTCCTCCTCTGGGGGCGTGGAACCGGAAGAAAGTTCACTTTCCTCCCCTCCCACCCGGCAATCTTCTGGGACACGTCACAGGTCCCAGAAGACACGCCGGCCATTCACAGTGTGCAGCGTGACTCGCGCATGTGCACTGCATGCCTGGCTTTGAAGCCCACACTCCTGATGCCAGTGCCGCTAAGGGGAGGGGGAGAAGAGCGAGCCTTCGGGCGGCTTTAATGGACTCCAGAGACCAATTCTGTGGGTTACTGTTCTTTCTGGTCATATCAGAGACGAGAAGTTACGAATAAACTTCCGATAATAATTGGCAAAGCCAAGAAAACGTTGTAGTGGACGTAAACCCACGGGTCAGGGCCACTGTATCACTGCCGATAGCTTCTCTGGGTCCATCGAAAAACCAGCAGTGGAAATGACATAACCCAGGAATTTAACCTGTTCACAATGGAACTCGCACTTCTCCAATTTACAATACAGGTTATTATCTCTCAGCCTCTGAAGCACACGACCGATATCTGTGTGGTGACTCTCTTGGGACTTGGAATATATGAGGATATCGTCGAGATACACAACCACACATTGCTGCAACATATCTCGGAGGACATTGTTGTTGAATTCCTGAAAAACTGCTGGAGCGTTGCAAAGGCCAAACGGCATTACGAGGTATTAGTAATGGCCTGTCCTGGTATTAAATGCAGTTTTCCACTCATCGCCCTCCTTGATCCTCACGAGATTGTATGCCCCTTTCAGATCAAGCTTTGTGAAAACCGTTGCTCCCTTGAGGTGGTCAAATAACTTAGTAATCAATGGAATCAGATAAGCATTCTTAATTGTGAAGCGATTGAGACCCCTATAATCAATACAAGGTCTCAGTTCGCCATTCTTATTTTTCACAAAGAAAAGGCCAGCACCAGCAGGAGACGAGGATTTGCGGATGAACCCTCTAGAAAGTGCGCCTGCGACATACTCCTCCATGACTTTATCCTCTGAGACAAAGGGTAAACTCAGCCACGAGGGGGTATGGCACAGGTTGAGGTCAATTGTGCAATCATACGAACGGTGTGGAGGCAAAGCCATCGCTAAATTTGCGGTAGGAGAGTGAAGAGGTACACGAGATTTTAGCCACTTTCTGAAAACATGTCTTACTGCATTGTGGCGACCAGGAAAGAACCTCCGCACAAAGCCAATCAAAAGAGGGGTTGTGCCTCTGTAACCAAGGATAACCAATAACCACAGGAAAATGAGAAGAGGAAATGACTTGGAATTGGATTATCTCATGGTGTAGAGTCCCTCCGGCCAAGGTCAACTGAGCAGTCTCATGAGTCACCTGGGCAGGCTGTAGAGGTCTCCCATCAATAGCCTCAATGGCAAATGGAGTAGCCCAAAGCTGCAGCTGGATTAAGTGCTTAGACACAAAGGCACTATCTATGAACAGGCCTGCAGCTCCAGAGTCTATAAGAGCCTGTATCTCGATGGATGACTCAGACCAAGAAAGGGTAACCGGAACTAGGGGCTCATCCTTCTGGATAACTGGGAACGAAACCACGCCACCAAGGTCTGTCCCCTACAGGACCTCAGGTGCAAGCGTCCCCCCCCCCCCCCCCACAAGGACTGGTAGGACAAGACTTCAAAAAGTGACCTGCTTGGCCACAATGAAGGCACAATCTCTCCCTCCTCCTCAAGGCTCCCTCATCCGCAGAGAGACGTGTGAAGCCCAACTGCATGGATTCTACCTCACTGACAAATAGGAACAAACAGAATGCAGCGCTCTGAAGACCAGAGTCCAATAGCGCAAAAGGGAAAATACTGTCACAATCAATAAATGTAATGGTATTACCATGCTTGGCTACAGGAGGCGAGGGGTAGACCATCAAGCCAAGAGTGCTGCTGGTGGTGCATGGGGAAGCCCTTTGCCATGCAGGGATGGAGTGAGGACCATACAGGACCGGGCTGTGGATCCCAGGGAGTAGCAGTGAGCGGTGTTGCTGCGGGGATGGTGATGGAATGCCGCCGTGAGGTGTGCAGGATGCCGCCGCATAGACTGGTGTATGGAAGCCCCAAGAGGAAGCTGCTGTGAAGTGGTCTCTGGACACCTCAGCTGGGCCTGAGGGTGGACTGGTGATGAACAGGCACTCGTGGAGAGGAGGGGAGATGGAGCCTGCATCTGAAGGGGTATGCCGAGAGACCAGTCAGCGGAACCACCGTGGATGACGTCACCCTCTACCGGTGGATGGGATGGCTGGCTTACATGTTTCGCGCTCCAGCGCTTTGTCAAAATTTTAATCTTTCTGCCTGAATAAACATTTTGGAATTTGACCACTTAAGTCAAACATCCTGATTTACACAACATTGGACTCTGGTCTTCACAGCGCTGCATTCTGTTTGTTCCCATTTGCCTCCACTTGTCCAGTGCTGTTTAGCTGCTCTGGCCCAGTCACCTTAGTTGCACAATCCGTCTGATTTCCAAGTGGGATCACAGTTGTCTTGCAGCGCTTCAGGAACATTCTGTTTGTTTCTACCTCACTGACAGGCTCAGAACCAGGAGGTATGGGAGGTGACTGAGGCATGGGTGGGACTACAAACTTCAGAGCCAAATGTACAGGAGGCTTCCGCAAGCGCACCTTAAAGGAAGGTCTCTCTGAGTCTGGTTTCAAGGAGGATGGCAAACGTGATGAACCTCTCCAGCTCAGTGGGTATGTCTTGGGCTGCTATCTCATCTTTAGGCCTCATGTACACAGGACGTTTTTTAACTGTTTTACAGCAGCTGTTTTTAGCTGCAGACGTTTTTCTTTTTTTTTTTTTTTTACAGTCAATAAACTCTCCATCATGTTATCCTATGTGTTCATGCGCACATAGGCTGTTATCAACTGTTTTTAGCAGTGAAGTTTTTGAGCTGTAAAAAAAACTCAAGACCAGTGGGTTCTGAGAGCCGGTTTTCAGCTGTAAAAATGTTCAAATGCTCAAAAACGCGGCTGAACGCCGATCACCAACGTTTTTGGACGTTTTAGATCAATTTAGGAAAAAAAAGCTGGCCCTTTAAAAATGTGCAAAAACGCTGGTAATATAACGCTAATAACAGCTTAAAAAATCACTGATAAGCTACTGACATTTTTTGGATGTTTTGTTAAAGTCCTGTGTGCATGAAGCCTTAGGCCTCATGCACACAGGACATTTTTTGACTGTTTTTCAGCAGCTGTTTTCAGCTGCAGACGTCTTTTTCTACAGTCAATAAACCCTCCATCATGTTATCCTATGTGTTCATGCACACATAGGCTGTTATCAACTGTTTTTAGCAGTGACGTTTTTGAGCTGTAAAAAAAAACCCAAGAGCTGAGGGTTTTTTTGGACTGTTTTCAGCTGTAAAAATGTTTAAACACCTAAAAATGTCTAAAAACGCCCAAAAACGCTCAAACGTCAATCCCCAACGTTTTTGGACGTTTTAGACCAATTGGAAAAAAAAACAAAAAATGCTGGCCCTTTAAAAATGGGAGAAAACATGAAAAAACGGCATTAATATAACGCTGGTAAAAGCTGAAAACATCCCTGATAAGCTACTGACGTTTTTTGGCAGTTTTTTTAAAGTCCTGTGTGCATGAATCCTAAATGTGACTCGAGATTATGAGAAAAAGCAGCCACGATAGCCTTATTGTTCCAAGCAACCTCTGCTACCAGAGCATGTAATTCAATGGCGTAATCGGCAACTGTTCTCATACCCTGCTTGATGAACATGAGGCTTTTGGCAGCGGTAGTGGATCGTGCGGGAACATCAAATACCCTTTTAAAGGAGGCCACAAACTCTGGGTAACTCTGCACAACAGGTTTTTGCATCTCAAATAGAGGGTTTGACAAGGCTCTGTCAGAAAGCAAAGAAATCACGAAGCCTACTTTGCTTCTGTCCGTAGGGATCGCCTGGGGCAGCATCTCAAAGTATATCCCTACCTGGTTGAGAAACCATCTGCATTGAACTGGATCTCCCCCAAATCACTGGGGAAGTGGAGTGGAACCAGACACACCCCTTATAGAGGTAATATTTGAGGCGGGTGCCTGCACAGAGACTTGAGCATCAGCAGGAGCGGCCTGCAACACAGGTTGTGCCGGAATGGCCACCGTAGGAGGAACCAGGTGAGCAGTGGAATTCAGGAGCATCTGTAACGCTATGGCAAACTGATCCATGCAGTGATCCTGCTCATCCAATCTGGAAAAAATATTACCAGCAAGTGGATTGATTGCATTTTCTGAATTCATGGTGTTCACCTACTGTCAGGAACCATGAATCAGACAAAGACAGAAGTGCAGTAAAATCACACTTTTTAATAAAAAGGTAAAATGTTATAAACAGAGTAAACCTCAAAATGTAGCCAGGGTTCGGTAACCAGAGCGGATATTCAGAGCAAGCCAGTGAAACAGGAGTCCAGAGATCAGTGAGGTCAAACAAACGGATTGCAGGGTCAGGAGCCAGGAGGAGAGTCAGCCGAGCAGGGTCTTGAATCCAGGGACCAGACGGGAATGTCAAACGGGCAAAGTCTTTCACAGGAACACACAGCAGAGATTTCTCCAGAGATGTTGACCAAGGCGAAGGCATCTGTGATCTGATCCAGGCAGTTTATATAGCAGCAGAGCTGGCTTAATGAGGCAGGATATGGTCATCAGGCGAGACCGAGTGAAAGCTGAGACTGGCAATCAACCCTCAGCTGAGCAGCATGCTCCGAGAAGGGAGAGCTGAGCCCAGCCCTGACACAGCGGTACTTTAGGACTCTGAATTGGCAGCAAAGCCTCTAACTTGTACAAAGAGACCTTACCTTAAATTCGTCCCTCAACTTGCATAGATAAACGCGAGACCTTCATATATAAATGTCGGGTCAAACGTGTAAACCTGAAACTGTGACAAAACCACAAAATTCCATCCCTGTGCTTGGATTTCAGAGACCATGCCCAGGGTATACCATGCACCTCTAGCTATGGTTCGGTACAAGGAACACCCTAGTTCCATGACTAGCATTACATTGGTATCCTTTAGGACAAAGAAACAAACTCGTCTATGTCCCAAGTAATACCCAGGTGCTTCCTTCCCCGCACTGATCTCTCCATCCAGAACACATCCAGTCAAACATCTTCCCAACATTTCTCGTTCACCACTGCGTACTAATCTGGCATACAAAGGACATCCTGGTCATGCCTCCGACAGAGGGAAATATCAACCTGCCTCTCTGATCACATGCGGGTAATTTAGCCTCCGATGCAACAAGGTAGA
The DNA here is from genome assembly GCA_018402905.1 of Glandirana rugosa. Classification (NCBI taxonomy): domain Eukaryota; kingdom Metazoa; phylum Chordata; class Amphibia; order Anura; family Ranidae; genus Glandirana; species Glandirana rugosa. Next base: position 426,603 of record BLSH010325916.1, on the reverse strand, counting down.
ATGCACAGTCAGTACGCCCATTGATACCACCCAATATACATACAGAGTCTGCACTTCTGTATCTGGGATCAACGAGGAAGCAGAACATCTTTCATAATTCAAACTAGCACAGCCCATCCAGGCATTCATCCACCACTTTGGATTAGTGTAAGCGATGTGTTTTGGTGAAATCTTAGAGCTGTGATGCTAACTCATAGGGCCACTGCCTCTCATACAGACACTGTACAATCAGCTTGATGTTGGTTGATAATTCCACCTGCCCCTGCATGCAGGCCAGAGCCCATGGCACATTTTTGCCCTGTACCACCACACACTCTACCAACCAGGCCTCTACTGCAACTGTCTTCAGTTCCTGCTTGTTCTTGGGGCATTTTCCCTTCAGTTTTGTCTTCAGCAAGTGAAGTGCATGCTCAATTGGATTCAGGTCAGGTGATTGACTTGGCCATTGCATAACATTTCACTTCTTTCCCTTAAAAAACTCTTTGGTTGCTGTCATAGTATGCTTCGGATCATTGTCCATCTGCACTGTGAAGCGCCGTCCAATGAGTTCTGAAGCATTTGGCTGAATATGAGCAGATAATATTGCCTGAAACACTTCAGAATTCATCCTGCTGCTTTTGTCAGCAGTCACATCATCAATAAATACAAGAGAACCAGTTCCATTGGCAGCCATACATGCCAACGCCATGACACTACCACCACCATGCTTCACTGATGAGGTGGTATGCTTTGGATCATGAGCAGTTCCATTCCTTCTCAATACCCTTCTCTTCTCATCACTCTGGTACAAGTTGATCTTGGTCTCATCTGTCCATAGGATGTTGTTCCAGAACTGTGAAGGCTTTTTTAGATGTTATTTGGCAAACTCTAATCTGGCCTTCCTGTTTTTGAGGCTCACCAATGGTTTACATCTTGTGGTGAACCCTCTGTATTCACTCTGGTGAAGTCTTCTCTTGATGACTTTGACACACATAAACCTACCTCCTGGAGAGTGTTTTTGATCTGGCCAACTGTTGTGAAGGGTGTTTTCTTCACCAGGGAAATAATTATTCGGTTATCCACCACAGTTGTTTTCTGTGGTCTTCCAGGTCTTTTGGTGTTGATTTGGCCACACCTAATGTTTTTGCTATCTCTCTGATGGGTTTGTTTTGTTTTTTCAGCCTAATGATGGCTTGCTTCACTGATAGTGACAGCTCTTTGGATCTCATATTGAGAGTTGACAGCAACAGATTCCAAATGCAAATAGCTCACTTGAAATAAACTCTGGACCTTTTATCTGCTCCTTGTAAATGGGATAATGAGGGAATAACCCACACCCGGCCATGGAACAGCTGAGCAGCCAATTGTCCCATTACTTTAGTCTTTTAAAAAGTGGGAGGCACATATACAAACTGTTGTAATTCCTACACCGTTCACCTGATTTGGATGTAAATACCCTCAAATTAAAGCTGAAAGTCTGCAGTTAAAGGACATCTTGTTTGTTTCATTTCAATTCCATTGTGGTGGTGTATGGAGCCAAAAAGATTAGAATTGTGTCAATGTCCCAATATTTATGGACCTGACTGTATGTGACTTTATTAAATGTTATTAAGGATGTCATTAATCTCTGAGTAATAAAGCCCCGCTTACTGTCTGAAGCTATGGCTGAGAGTTTGTTCAGGATACTGATGTCCACTTCATTAACAACACCCATCCCTGTTAGTATCCCCCAATATAGTGCTGAATACATCCCTCCTCTTCAGTTACTCCTCAGAGATGAGCATCCTGAATGAATCTCATTCTGTGTTCACACATCTCTGAGAGTAAGCCACTGGTACAATGACTGCACTTGATTCAGTGTATATTCAGCACATATAGGGTAATAGGTTTTTATCAACCACTGTGAGACGCTGAAGTGCCATGTGGTAAAGGCATACTGTACCCTGGTAGCTGTTAGAAATACTCTACCATAGTAGAATTGAAGAATCCTTAGCTTGAACGACATCTTAGGAAAAACATTGTTTTTCTTTTCACAAAATAAGCAAGACAGAACTTACATAGTAGCATATAGTACATATGGTATGATGACTACATGGTGACGACATCAGGAGGAGAGAGTGACAATGACAGCTGGTGTGTCCTTGCAGAGTTTCCTTTGTTCTCTCTGAGCAGTGTTCAGTTATGATGCATTATTATATTCTTTGTAAAGTCACGTCAGCACTTCATGAGTGTAACACTTCTCTACATATATGGTTTGTATCCAGTGGCAACTCGTGACATTTTAGGATGGGGGGGGGCGCCAGGCCCCGCTCTTGCTTTTTGATCCCTCCTACTTCTCATAAAACCCACCCCTTATAGAATCCACCCACTCTGTCCCCTGTATTCCACATATTGTGTGAGGAGTATACAGCTCAGCAGCACAGGATACAGTATACAGCTCAGCATCACAGATGGAGTATATTGCAGCCAGTAACACAGTATGCAGCCAGTACACAGATATTGCAGTCAGCTAGTACACAGGTATTGCAGCCAGCCAGTAGACAGGTATTGTCAGTACACAGATATTGTAGCCAGCCAGTACACAGGTATTGCAGCCAGCCAGTACACAGGTTTTGCCAGTACGCAGTTATTGCCGCCAGCCAGTACACAGTTATTGCAGTCAGCTAGTACACAGGTATTGCAGCCAGCCAGTAGACAGGTATTGTCAGTACACAGATATTGTAGCCAGCCAGTACACAGGTATTGCCGCCAGCCAGTACACAGGTATTGTCGCCAGCCAGTACACAGGTATTGCCAGTACACAGGTATTGCCACCAGCCAGTACACAGTTATTACCAGTAGACAGGCATTGCCGCCAGCCAGTACACAGGTATTGCCAGTACACAGTTATTGCCGCCAGCCGGTACACAGTTATTGCCAGTACACAGGTATTGTCGCCAGCCGGTACACAGATATTGTCGCCATCCAATACAAAGGTATTGCCGCCAGCCAGTACACAGTTATTGCCGCCAGCCAGTACACAGGTATTGCCGCCAGCCAGTACACAGGTATTGCCAGTACACACTCTTTGTGTATTCCACCAGGAAATACAAAACACACTATCACCAGACCCACCTGTCCTGCACTGCTGGGCTGTCCGACTCCTGGCTCAATGGCCTCTCCTGTCTGTCTGGTGGGAGTGGTGGGGTACTGGCACTCTCTGCTGCTGCTGGGTGCTGGCTGGGTGGGCCCGGCTTGGTGGCTGGCTGGGGCTGGGCCTGGGCTGACGCCGGCTGGCACGGCAGTGGACTACTCGTGGTCTACTCGTGGTCGCTGTCTCGTGGATGGTCTACGTGGGACTGAAATGCAGCCATCGCGTCTGAAACAGTCCCGCCCCTGCCCACCGCATCCAATGACAGTCATTGCATGCTCAGGCCAGCCAATCAGACTATGTGTGTGCGCCTGTTTAGCGCACACACATAGTCTTTTATGGCTGACCAATCGGCTCTCTACTTGCTGTCAGCAGACAGCAAGGAGCTGAGAAAAAAAAAAAAAGAAAAAGTCAATATACCGGCGCCTCCTGTAGGGGGTCGGGCTGACTTTTTTTTTTTTTTTTCTTCTTGTCAGCGGCGGGGAGGCAGCGCCCAAGCGCCCCTTATTGACCAGCCGCCGCTGTTTGTATCTATAGTAAGACACATGACTCCTCCTAACATAGGACTCAGAATAGAATTACATACACCTTGAAATTACTTTACTTTTCTGTCCATCTCAAAAGCACTTTGAAATAACCTTCACATATAACATTATTACATAACAATATATATTTCATATATATTTCAGAAACTTTTATCACTTAAAATAATATTAAACTCTAAATCTCTAACAGTAGCCAGCATGTAGGACGAGCTTAGATCTATTTGTAGTGGTTTCCCTTTCTCTAACGGAGCATGTTTTTGTGAATAGACATGGGCATAACCTGTGCAGGGTTCCAACTGCTCAGGGGAAACATCATCCAAGTGTATCTCCCCTATGTCCAGCTCTGGTGTCCCGTAACCGATCTCTATAGGACTGCTAAAATTAAGACACCACCCCCACAAGGAAATTTCCACCCCGTTGATGGGTCATCTGGAGCTGCCTAATCTGGCCAACAGACACCTCACTATGCATGAGTGTCAGCCTCCTGGGTACCTGCACTATATTAATTCAGTTATGCCAATACATATCACACATTAAGAACATATTTCCTTACTCTCAATTCCTCACCAAAAAAAACATATTTTACATTTCTTGTTCTGAAGGATTGGATAGCTTATATTCCTTCCCTAACCTCCAACCCAGTGCACTTGTATTCACAGTATGTTTACATTCATAAATGACAGGAGAGACTCCGGCAAAATGTTCCACAAGTCTTGCTGATGGTCAAGTCTTTCTGATGCAGCATTAGCTCTAAATTGTCCATAAGGAAAATAAACCTTATATTGCAAGTATTAATCTGGATCTTTTTGTTTGCCCCTTCTCCCCTGAATGGTTATCAGAACAAATTTGCGATGTCGCATGGCACAGACAAACTGCCAACCAGATGAACATCTTTCATCCATGTTCCAGAGACCTCTCCAATCTTCCACAAGGTTTCTGGAAATGAAAAACGAGCAGAATCAAATTCTTATCCACAATATCTATTCGCTAGCACTTTTTTTTTTTTTTATAGAACCCCCCTTGAAACCCAGGTACTTAGTTTTCCTTGCTTCTACAACTTTGAACAAACTATCAAAACAGCCATGACTTCTTTAGGCTGAATCCACTCTAAAATGGATCCCCATGATAAGAAAAGAAAAATAAATTCTGTTTTCCAACAATTTTAATTTTAAACAAAAAAAAAATGCATTTATCAGTTACTTAAGACCTACGCACTAACTCCCCTTTCAGGTGGACAAAAGTAAACATTTTGGAATTTTTGTCCACCTGAATGAAAATAAAAACGAAAAACCTACAATAACTCCAGAGGCTAATATGGCTTTCTACCAACTTCTGTCTTAAACAAACTGTATTCAGCTGCTAATTTAGGGCATGGCCAATGACCCCCCCTTTCAGGTGGACTAACCTAACCATTTGGAAATTTTCCACCTGAAGAGAACAAAAATAAAAATAAATGAATAAACTAATAACAAAATAAAAAATAAATACTAAAAAGAAGAGAGAGGAAAAAAAAAGAAGAAAAAGAAAAAATCCAGAGGCTTATCTTTGAAAATACTAAAAATACATCAAGGTCCTCCATAATAGTCCTAAAATGGAGGCCAAATAAAAAGACTTGTATCTAAACCTTATTCATAGCAAAGAAACATTAACAAGAAAATTCTTGCCATTAATGCAACTCACTAAGATCCCTTTCACAACAAAGCGTTTTTCAGGCGCTTTTGCTCAAAAAATAGCGCCTAAAAAGCACCTGAAAAATGCCCCCCAATACACCCCAGTGTGAAAGCCAGAGTGCTTTCACACTGGGGCGGTGCGCTTGCGAGACAGTAAAAAAAAGTCCTGCAAGCCGCATCTTTGCATCGGTGTATTCACCGCTCCTATACCGCCCCTGCCCATTGAAAACAATGGGGCATCGCTCCCGAATCGCCTGAACACCGCTTCGGGAGTGCCGCAAACCGGCACTTTTAACCCCTGTTTAACCCCTTGTGGGGGGTTAAAAGCGCACCGCCGCCCGAATAGCAGCACAATAGCGCCACTATAACTAGCGGTAAAGCGCCACAAATTAGCGGTGTTTTACCGCTAACGCTCGGGCGGCTCCAGTGTGAAAGGAGCATAAGGGCTGCTAACAAAAGATTTGTTTCCCCGAGTGCTATACTTTAATAAACATGCGGCTACCTCCATTGTGACAAAAAACAAAAAAAAAATTTTAAAATTCCAAGCTCAACTTACCGAACAGTCTGCCACCAAGCCAAATTCACCTGTCTAACAGTTCAGCGTTTAAAAGACAGGGGATTGGTTACACACATTTGCAAGTGTATGCGTAAGCTGCAGGCCCCGACAAGGCATCCTTATATACTGCAGACCTAACTCTATATTAGAGGCTTCACAGTGGAAGCACATACAATTGAATGGATAGATGAAGGACAGGTGACTGGAGGAGCCCAACCCTCCTTAAAGGTACATGACCAGACACCCAGCCATGGCCCC
>BLSH010325916.1:304061-420455 GCA_018402905.1 Glandirana rugosa | reverse complement strand
TTAAAAGCGCACCGCCGCCCGAATAGCAGCACAATAGCGCCACTATAACTAGCGGTAAAGCGCCACAAATTAGCGGTGTTTTACCGCTAACGCTCGGGCGGCTCCAGTGTGAAAGGAGCATAAGGGCTGCTAACAAAAGATTTGTTTCCCCGAGTGCTATACTTTAATAAACATGCGGCTACCTCCATTGTGACAAAAAACAAAAAAAAAATTTTAAAATTCCAAGCTCAACTTACCGAACAGTCTGCCACCAAGCCAAATTCACCTGTCTAACAGTTCAGCGTTTAAAAGACAGGGGATTGGTTACACACATTTGCAAGTGTATGCGTAAGCTGCAGGCCCCGACAAGGCTCCCTGTATACTGCAGACCTAACTCTATATAAGAGGCTTCACAGTGGAAGCACATACAATTAAATGGATAGATGAAGGACAGGTGACTGGAGGAGTCCAACCCTCCTTAAAGGTACATGACCAGACACCCAGCCGTGGCCCCATGGCGGCTGCGGTGCTGGTATGGCACCAAAAGTGGTTACAACACATAAAGCAAGGTCACTGTCCCCCACCTATAACTGGCCACTACAGCAAGGAGCTATGGAAAGGCAGATACAGACAAAAAACAAAAAAAATTCCAAGCTCAACTTACCGACCAGTCTGCCACCAAGCCAAATTCACCTGTCTAACAGTTCAGCGCTGAACTGTTAGACAGGTGAATTTGGCTTGATGGCAGACTGGTCGGTAAGTTGAGCTTGGAATTTTTTTTTGTTTTTTTGTTTTTTGTCTGTATCTGCCTTTCCATAGCTCCTTGCTGTAGTGGCCAGTTATAGGTGGGGGACAGTGACCTTGCTTTTTGTGTTGTACCTCCATTGTGAATCTATTCAGGTGATCCATATACAGATGCCTTTCCTGCCTTAACTGACTATTTTCAGTTTGTAATCTCTGCATTTGGGTTTTAAAGAGGGCACGGGTTTGACTACTATGGCCTCTATGCCTTGGATTGCTACACCATCTGGCAGAATAAACTTCATAATGCCTTGGTGTAGTTTTAGGGTAGTGCGATTTCCTTTGCATATTCAGATCTTCTTGTAAGGTTTCCACATCCCGTGGAGAAATTATTGCCCTGTTTAGCTTGGTATCATCATCCGCAAACGTTGAGGTTAAGCTGTTAATCCCATCATCCAGATCGTTTATGAATAAATTAAATAGGATTGGTCCCAGGACAGATCCCTGGGGGAACCCCAATTTCCACACCAGACCATTCCGAATACTCCCCATTTATCCCCACCCTCTGGACTCACCTCTGTAACCAGTTTTCAATCCATGTACTCACCCTTTGATCCATACCGACAGACCTTAGTTTGTACATTAAGCGTTTATGGGGAACTGTATCAAATGGCTTTGCAATATCTAGATACACCACGTCTACAGGCCTTCCTTTATCTAGATGGCAGCTCACTTCCTCATAGAAGGTTAATAGATTGGTTTGGCAAGAACGATTCTTCATGAAACCGTGCTTATTACCACTAATGATACAGTTTTCATTTTAATAATCTTGCATATAATGCCTTATCATCCCCTCCAAGAGCTTGCAAATTATTGATGTTAAGCTAACTGGCCTGTAGTTCCCAGGGATAGATCTTGGTACTTTTTTATATATTGGTGCTACATTGTCTTTTCTCCAATCAGCTGGTATCATACCAGTCAGTAGACTGTTCTTAAAAATTAGGTACAATGGTCTGGCAATTTCTTGACTGAGTTCCTTAAGGACCCTCGGGTGCAAGCCATCTAGTCCCGGTGACTTATTAACGTTACATTTTTCAAGTCCATTCCTAATTATATCCTCCGTTAGCCATGAGGGCGCTTCCTGTGACGTGTCGTGAGGACCAGCATTGTAGTTTTGGATACTTGAGCCCCCCCCGTTTCCCTCGTGAATACTGAGAAGAAGAAGTTTAACACCTTCACCATCTCTCCATCTTTTGTAACCAGATTTCCTTCATCATTCTTTATGGGGCCAATATGATCTGACCTCCCTCTTACTATTTATATACTTAAAGCATTTCTTGGAATTCTTTTTACTCTCCTCTGCATGTGTCCTTCATGTTCTATCTTAGCCACCCTGATTGCACCCTTACATTCCTTATTGCATACCTTATAAGGATGGAATGCTGACAGAGACCCCTCAGCCTTGTATTTTTTGAAGACCTTCTCCTCTGCTTTTATATGTGCTTCTACGTCAAAGTTAAGCTACCCTGGTCTTTTATTAGCTCGTTTAAATGTATTTCCCATTGGGATACACTGGCTAATACCCTTGTTTAGTATGTTATTGAAGCACTCCCATTTTTCCTCCATGTTCATTGTTCCTAAAATTTTATCCCAACTAACCTCTTCCATCAAGGAGCGTAGTTTATGGAAGTTGGCTCTCTTAAAATTCAGTGTCTTTGTATTCCCCTTATGTTTCCTATTTGTGTCATTTATACTGAAACTAATTGACCTGTGATCGCTATTTCCTAGATTGCCCCTTGCTTCCTGTGATCAGGTCTGTGTTGTTAGTAATCAGAAGATCTAATCATGCTTTTTTTTTTTTTTCGGTGCATTTACCATCTGACCCATGAAATTGTCCTGCAGGACATTTAGGAAACGGCGAGCCTTAGCTGAGTGCGCAGTACCTTCTGCCCAGTCTATATCTGGATAATTAAAATACCCCATTATAATGACACTTCCCATCCTTGCCACTATTCTAAATTGTGATAGGAGGTCCTCCTCCCCTTCTTCCATCTGGTTAGACAGCCTATAGCATATTCCCAGTATTACTTTCCCCTTGGTATCTTCCCTTTGTAGCTCTACCCATAAGGATTCAACCTCCTCCCTTGATCCACATTTTCTGTTCCAACATGCACTTCTCAGTCACCAATTGTTCACTCTGATCACAAACATTCACATCTGCCTTTGCAGCTATCACTAATATATTTTCACTGACACTTTCTATCTGATCTATTAATCGCGTCTTCTCAGTATGCCACTGAATCTCTTTGTGCTCAGCAATCTCCTACATTCTTAATAGCATGCATACCACATTCGCCATTCTTGCTTTCTTGCCTTTCTTAGATGATGACTTATTTTTCAAATCATCATTTTGAACATCACATTGTTTTAATAAATTATTAAATTGGTGGGTCAAAGCGTTCTGTGCATCAGTGTTAAAAATAGCAGAGGCATACTTTTTAAGGAAAATTCCAATGACCTCCATTGATATGTTAATTAAGTTCACACTGAAGCTTGCTTAACCAGTGTATACAGTAGCAGCTGCTTACACAATGCACACACAGACAAAACTGTTCAAAATCTAACATGGACTTGTAGTTCCACAAGGAGAATGACACTATTAAATCAGTGCCCTACTCTCTCCTTACTACCACTGGCTGTAATCCTCTTATCACAGATCTTAGGCCACGTGGATCTTCTGTTAGAGCAAAAAACGTTTTCACTTTACCTTGGATACAAAAAATATAAAATATGATCTATAGTATATTTCTCTCACTTTCTACTCAAAGATGTATGGTTTATCCTATAAATCTGCAGGGTACATCAGTTAACTGAGGGTGATCAGCCTTTCTCGCTTGCACAACTGAACAGCTAACAGGCCTAAAACAATTTTCATTAACAACAAAAAAAACTTTTTTTTACATTTACCAGCCAAAAATTCTCACCAGATCTGCACATCCGCTCAGGGTGGAACATTTCTCAGAACTTTCAGGACCACTCAAGCAGGGCTTCAGAATTCACAAACCAGCACGAATCTTGTCCGCAGTCGAGAAATGCTTTCAGTTCTGGGTCTTTTGTAGAGTTGAGGACTCCTTGGGTCGTAGGAACTCAAGACAAAAATACATTAGGGTTTGGATTCTCTGCAGAATTTCTGAAATACATTCCACACTCCTGCTTCTGGGGTACCAAATTAAATAAAAATGGGGTGGTTATGGATTCCCCCTATTTTTATAAATATGTATTAACTTGTCTATTCCTATACTTAGATATTCTATCAAAGCTCTGATAAAGTTAACAATGATGGTACAGCAATGCTAGCTATAAAATAAACACATTGCTTAACCAGTTGCCGACCAGCCGGCGCCGATGTAATGCGGCAGGTTGGCTTGGCTGAACAAACCGCATTGTACACCGGCCGCGCATGCGCGATTTGTTCCCTGTAATCGGGAACAGTTAGATCTGTCATGCCCCGGCCAACTCCTTGATCGCCCCCTACAGTTTTACCCCTTCCCTGCCAATGACATTTATACAGTAATCAGTGACTATTTAAAGCTCTGATCGCTGTATAAATATCATTGGTCCCAAAAAAGTATCAAAAGTGTCCGATCTGTCTGCTGCAGTGTTGCAGTCCCAGTAATAAAAATGCCATAAATCTATTCCCATAGTTTGTAGACGCGATAACTTTTGTGCAACCCAATCATTATACGCCTATTGTGATTTTTTTTTTTTTACTAAAATATATAGAAGAATACATATTGGCCTAAACAGATGAATAAATTTGTTTAGTTATATTTTTTTGGATATGTATTATAGCAAAAAGTAAATTGTTGCTTTTGTTTGTTTATAGCGCATAAAATAAAAAACGCATATGTGATCAAATACCAAAAGAAAGCTCTATTTGTAGGGAAAAACAGAATGTCACTTTTGTTTGGGTACAACGTCGCACAACCGCGCAATTGTCAGTTAAAGCGACGCAGTGCCATATCGCAAAAAGTGCTCTGGTCGGGAAGGGGAAAAAATCCTTCCGGGGCTGAAGTGGTTAAATATGCAAGGGTCTCATTTATGTGTTAAAGTATAAAAGCTAACATAAAATACTAAAAGAATATTACAGAGCATATAAAACAAAAGAACAATACGTTACGTAAGGTCGTCCTCGAGATGCTGTCTTGGCTGGGCTCAATGGAAAAAAGAGAAAGTTCCTCCAGCTGGTCAGTACTTTTAAAGCCCACTCAGACACCACCCACACAACAACCACTGCCAGCCTATCTAGGATTCTGAGAAATGAGAAACGACAAGAGGCAGTCCTTCTTAATATATTCTTCTTCTGCTCATCCTCCATGAAGCATGCTGTAGTGTCCACTAGGGGCAGCATTCGTCCATGTATCACTGATTCTGACCCGGGCCATCTTTCAGTAACAGCTGGCTTTTGATGTTCTGTAACTCAGGAAATCAGTCATTTATATTTGAACCTCCCCAGGAGGTCTTATCTGGTATTCCTCTACCCCCCCATACATCACTTTAGAAGGCCTAGAGAGAACATCCTGTTAGATGAATTCCCATTTATGACTCCTTGTTACCAACACCCTGTTGGGTAAACTTTCTCTGCTGGCATTCCAGGCCAGGTGTAATCAGGTTTCAACCATCCAGAAAAAAAAACATGTTGCTGTCCAACACCATCCATTCTTGATAGTTACATAGCACTGTCACAGAGAATGACCCAGGCTGGCAGGGCAGGAGACCAATTTTTTCTTTGCTGCAGTTAAGTAAAAGTAATAGGTCTTGTCTCACCCCATCCTAATATGCAGTGGATTGCTTTAGTAATAGGCTTATAACAAGTAAAAAAACACTAGCTGAATTTAAAATATATCATTAATGGTAAAATAATAAATAAAGAGCTGCATTAATTTATGTCTTTTATATCTACCTGGAGATCAGCTTTAAGATAAGTAGGGTTTAGCCAATACGTTCTCCTTACTTTATTCACAACTTTTAGTGATTATTGTTATATCACTTAATGAGCAATATTGTATAAGTGTAACAACAGAAGCTTGTGTCTGTCTTTCCCAGGTGAACTAAAGGCCGGATCACACCAGGAATCACACAAGAATGCATTTGTGTTCCTGTGCGATTTGAGTGCAATGAATTTTCAGCTTATTCATTTGAATAAGCTGAAATTGCACTGCATTGCACCAAAAGTAGTGCATGCACTGCTTTTAAAAATGCAGTGCAATCGGATCGCATGGTACTTTGGTACCATGTGATCTGGTGCAGGCAAGAGCACTGTGTTTGCTACCTGAGTTTGGGGTATCAGGAAAGGCGCACAGACTGGTGATTCCTGCACAGCATCCCAGTATGAACCAACACTAACACCCTACCCATCCTGCTCCCCCTCCATCTCCCCCAGTCCTTGCTGCACTTTTGTGGGTGAAACAGTTTCACGGTGCACATGGTTTGAACCATGCTGTTCTTCTCCTTCTTTCCCTTGGGACAATGGGACAGATCAGAGCGGTTCTGATTGGTCACCGTTGTCATGTGACTGTAAGATAGTAAGATTCTTGAGTTGCCACAGAGCAACTCTGCTCACCTAGGCACCATTGGTGCAAAGTAACGAGTTAAGCCTAGGAAACACAATAAGAATATCGGATGAATGATCGTCCGTTTTTGTTTTTTTGGTGGGGGTTTTTGCATGCTAGTCTCATATTGAAAATTAATAGGTTACTAGAGTTACCAAAAATTCTCGTAAGACAGAATACAACTTCAAGCGATGATGTAATGTATTATATTGGTAATGTATTCTTTTGTTTCTGAGCATGCGCGGCGTTGGTCACTCAACTTTTACGAATACTAATATTTTTACAAGTACGAATATTGTAGTTGTTAAAGAAAAATTGTGTGTACTATTATCGTACGAGAAATGTTTTCATGCTTGTCCCTTTGGATAATTTTGCATGAACTGTCGTGATCGTCTCTCGAATGCTGTGTTGCAATGATCAGTTTATCGGACGATTTTGCATGAGGGTTCTGGGCTTAATGTTAACCTCCTTTAAGACTTCCATATGCCCAATTCCACTACAGACCATTGAAACTCATCAATCTAGTGGTTTAACAAGTGAGCTCAGTCTCTGGACCATCATATCCTTCAGACCCGCAAAACCAGACTTCCCCTGGCATGGTAGGTCATGAGTTTAGTGCTGGAATCAGGGAAGTCCTTCCTCCCACTGGTCTGCAAGGTTCTCACAATAGATGCAGGTCTATATGGATACCCTCTCAGTACAGGGGACTTGGTCGCTGGAGGAAGTCCATCTCCCAGTCAATATCCAAGAGCAATTGGCTTGTCCCTCCATGACCAGAGTTTCTGAATTGGCAGCCTTACGCTGTAAGGAACTCTTTCCTGCGTTACACAAAGACAAGGTTGTTCTGAAGCCCAAAACTTATTTTCTTGCCAAGGTGGTTTCTTCCAACTTAATCAGGACAATATCCTATCTCTTTGTCCTGCTCACAATCTTCCTAATGAGATCTCTTTCCATTGTCTTAATGTGGCACTCACTGTTTGAGTTTATTTCTCAGCTACAGCTTCCTATATTTGTCATAATTAAGGGTTACTGTAAGGGGGCATCTGCATCCATTCCACCATTGCTTGATGGATTCAACAAGTTACCATTAGGGTCCTCCTTTTCCTATAAGACGCACACCACTGGGTGGGCTAGTTTCTTTTGGGCTTTTCTGCGTCAAATCTGTTTCACAGATTTGTAGCTAATTTTCTATTACACATTTAAAGTGTTCCTAAACCCAGGACCCTGCATTCACTATATCTGGTCTCCCACAGTATACAGAACATGGAAATTCAATAGATTTAGTAAATATAAACTGCATCATCATCGGCAGTTAGAGAAGTCTTGTGACTTCTATCAGTATCTGGTTAAAGCTTGTAGGAGTTTTTATTCTCCCATCACTGCATTATACATACTAGGGGGAGTACAACTGGCAGAATCCAGAGTAGACAAGGATCTGGGGGTTTTGGTAGATCATAAGCTTAATAGTGGCATGCAATGCCAAGCTGCAGTTTGCAAAGCCAGTAAAATCTTTTCTTGTATTAAGAGAGGTATGGACTCCAGAGAGAGAGATATAATTTTGCCCCTGTACAAATCATTAGTAAGACCTCATCTGGAATATGCAGTTCAGTTTTAGGCACCGGTTCTCAAAAAGCATATCGGGGCACTGGAGAAAGTGCAGAGAAGGGCAACCAAACTGTTAAGAGGCATGGAGGAGCTCAGCTATGAGGAAAGATTAGAGGAGCTGAATTTATTCTCAGTTGAGAAGAGGCGATTACGGGGGGATATAATCAACATGTACAAATACATAGGTGGTGTAGTGATCTTGGTGTTGAGTTATTCACTTTAAGGTCATCACAGAGGACAAGGGGGCACTCTTTACGTCTAGAGCAAAGATATGCAATTAGGGGACCTCCAGATGTTGCAGAACTAAAAGTCCTATGATGCATAGCAAGACTCTAACAGCCACAAGCATGACACCCAGGGGCAGAGGCATGATGGGACTTGTAGTTTTGCAACATCTGGAGGTCCGCTAATTGCATATCCCTGGTCTAGAGGAAAAAAGATTTCATCTCCAAATACGGAAGGTTTCTTCACAGAGCTGTGAAAATGTAGAATAGAATCCCTTCAGAGGTGGTTCTGGCCAGCACAGTAGATTGCTTTTAAAAAGGCCTGCATCCTTTTCTTAATGTACATAACATAACTGGCTACTAACATTTATAGGTAAAGTTGATCCAGGGAAGATCCAATTGCCTCTCGTGGGATCAGGAAGGAATTTTTCCCCCTCTATGGCAAATTGGCTCATGCTTTGCTGGGTGTTTTTTGCCTTCCTCAGGATCAACTGTGGGTGAAGGATTGTATGATTATATATATTTTTTCTTCTTTTTTTGGTTGAACTAGATGGATTTGTGTCTTTTTTCAACCTGACTAACTGTAACTATGTAGCTATGATTGTCCTATGAGGATGCAGGTCCCCTGACCCTTTGTCTGGACAGTGCTGATCTAGCCCTGTGCTTATCACATGCACTCTCACAAGAAAAAAAACTCTAAAAAACTCTCTAGCAATGCACACCATACTGAGCAAGTGCAGCTTGCCCCCAAGCCTCTGTACTATCTGGAGATGGATTGGGGACTCTGGAAGAAGAGGAGGATCAGAGGAGACAGGATCAAACGGAGGAGTAACCCCTTAGGTTCCACAGTGAGTATAATAAGCATGCTTTATTGCATATACAGACTGATTTCACTGTTTTTGGTTTAGTAACACTTTAAGTTTTCCCAGTTAAGGCTCTTTCCTTTGCAGAGCCTTTGCACTCTGTGGATCCTCACGCTGGCTACTACGTTACTACTGGACACAGTGGTCACAAAAGGGCTGGCAGAATGAACCATAGATCCCAGCAAGGGACAAACAATCTATTACACCTTTAAGTGTTGTATAGCAGCAGCACCTGTAGTTGTGCAAAGAAATAAATAAAAGCCTTCCCACTAGACAGAAAAGTAAATACTTTTACTTTTTGTTTTATGGGATGCTTTGATCCCAAACTTTTTATCTGGCAACAGGGTCTTTAAAACAAGAAAAAATTGTGACAGCCATTACTCATATTTGAATGTTTTTTTTCTGTACAACACAGATGGAGAAAGCTTTAATCAAGAAGCTGAAGATGAGGCTGAGAATGACAGGCCAGTCAGTATCAGCGGAAGTACGCAAGATGAAGAGGAGGCTCTTATTAAGAGAAGGGAGAGCACTGTTAGTCCATGTGAAAACCCAATGTTTGATAGGTAACTATGAAACAAAGTGACTCTTTTTATTATTTATTTCAATATTAGAAATGATTGCATAATAATAAGCTGTGTTTTGAAATATATGTAAATGAGACAAGTCAGTTATGTAACTACACTTGTCAAGTGTTCTTTAACTGCTTCCACATCGTGTGCAGTATATTTACTGCGGCGGTGTGAATGCGTCCCGCGATTCGCTATAAATAGGCGGCGATTCGCCCAGGCTCAGCTAGGGGGCGAGTGCGCGCCGCCTGTGGCGCGCTCTCGCGCCCGCGGCTCGGGCGGACCCGATGTCTGCCAGCGAGCTGCGATGATCTGCCAGAGCCAAAGAGCGGGGAACCGCCAATGCAAACACGGCGGTTCCCCACTCTGTCAATGGGGACATAAGAGATCTACTGATCCTTGTCACTGCCCCCCCCACAGTTAGAACACGCCTAGGGAACACAGCTAACCCCTAGATCTCCTCCTGCAGGTTAACCCCTTCACTGCCAATGACATTTATACAGTAATCAGTGGACATTTAAATTTCTAATCGCTGTATAAATGTCATTGGTTTAAAAAAAGTGTCAAAAATGTCCGACATGTCTGCCCCAATATTGCAGTACCGCTAAAAATCGCAGATCGCCACCATTACTAGTAAAAAAAAAAAACACCAGAAATTAATTCTCAACATCCATAAACACGGCAAGTTTTGCGCAAACCAATCAAACGCCGATTGCGATTTTTTTTTTTTTTACCAAAAATATGAGGAAGAATATAAATCGGCCAAAACCGATGAAAAAAATGTTTTTTTATATTTTTTTTTATTTGAATTTTAGCAAAAAGTAAGAAATATTATTATTTTTTTTTTTTTTGCAAAATTGTCGCTCTTTCTTTGTTTATAGCAGCGATCAGAAATGATGCAGCAGTGATCAAATATCACCAAAAGAAAGCTCTATTTGTGGGAAAAAAAGGATGCAAATTTAGTTTGGGTACAACGTTGCACGACCGCGCAATTGTCAGTTAAAGCGACGCAGTGCCGAATCGCAAAAAGTGCTCTGGTCCTAACCTGGGAAATCCTTCCCGGGCTGAAGTGGTTAAAAGTGAATTCCCAGATATGCAAATATTTAAATACAAGAGGCATGTGTATTTTTACTTGATTGTCACCCTTTATGTGATGTGTAGAATCCTACCATCTGTGTAGGTTCCTGTAATCAAGACCTGTCGCTGCAGTTCTCTTTCCTTGTGCAGGGTGACTGGTCTTGTTTCCACACTCCTGTAGATTTTTGCAGACAGCCTGTAGTAGGTGGGCACGTTGGGCCCCTTTCATAGCTCTGCTCTTTGTACAGGCTTTATGCTGCACAATGATGATGTCACTGCTCATTTTACAAGGTAATATCTGGATCTGCAAAGGCATATGGTGAACAAAGTGGATTTATATCCTATGTGGCTCTTGTGAAACACATTTAAATGAAACTTTTTATGCCCAGAGTTCAGTTTTAATTTTCTGATTCTGCAGAGTAAAACACCTTCATCTTACCCTCTTGAGGTGCCATGAATGAAACAACTGCCATCTGACCTTCCTCCCCTCCCCATTACTTTCCAAACTAAGCTACGCTTTTGGGTCAGATTCACAATGTTGATGTGCTGCTTTCCAGCAAAACACACCTTCCAAAGGAATAAAAATGCATGGGACACACACCTTACATGTAAATTTCTTCTACTAATTCCCCTTCAATATTAATTTTTGTGATATCTAGGTACAGTATATTGTAAAATTGGACAGAAAACAGGCTTTGACTTTTCTGTATTTTGTCTGCAATATGTGCGGCCAGTGACACAAGTTTTTTTGCTTTGACACTATGGGGTTGATTTATTAAAACTGGAGAGTGCAAAATCTGGTGCAGCTCTGCACAGAAACCAATCCACTTCCAGGTTTTTGTCAAAGCACAATTGAACAAACTAATGTTAGAAGCTGGTTTCTATGCAGAGTTGCACCAGATTTTGTACTCTCCAGCTTTAGTAAATCAACCCTTATGATATAGAGCCTCCTGCCTCCTAAGTAGAATTAGCAGGCAAACAGATTTCACTATGCAGAAGCAAGATGCTCTACCCTCAGTAGACTAGTTACAGACATAGGATGGTTGGTGTCAGGTTTGATCTAGTAAAGAATATAAAATTCAGGTTTCCTGATGTTGATTTGGAGAGAATATTTGTAATCCATTGTATGTGGACTCTTAATTGGTAACTGAAAAGATGAACAAAAAAAAAATCAGTCTAAAGAAGCTAATTATGTAGGAAAAATATTTAATTGAGGACATCTTTATTAATAATAATCCAAAACATTTCTTGCAAAATATTGAATTTGTAAAGAGTTCCGGTTATTGCATCTTTTGAACTGTGCATAACCTTGTGTGATCATGATGTGGTAATTGCCAGTTATTCTGTGAAAACTTCACTAAAATTGTCTCTTATTCATTTTAGTAACTTCATTCCCCTTATGAGAGTTGTACAGTCTGTGCGATATAACAAAAAGAAAAATAGCTGCGTGTTGATGGAAGGCTGGCTTGTCCATTTCACCAGCAAAGACAGTATGGTGAGTAAATGTACAATTCCAGCTTTATAGCGCTAATCCAATCTGTAGGATATACTGGCCTTTAAGGCCTGTACACACGCTGCAACAATCATACAACAAGGGTCTTACAACACCTTGTTGTGCGATAACCCGACCGTTGGCACACGTGATTACAACAGCCAACGTTCAACAGTCGTACAACAGAAGTTGGCTGAGCAGACTAGAAAACTTTTGTTGTACAACAAGCTGTTGTACTCGTGTGTACAGAAGTTGGCCCAACAAAAGATGTAAGTGCTAAACACGCATGCTCTGAATCCAGGAAGTGTTTGGTTGTGTAAACCTGTGTTCCTAATTCACAAATCACATTCACCTGAACTTCCTTGTTATACGCTCGAAGCATGTCGCTATGCTCGGCTTTGTTGTACAACTACTTGACTCATGTCAGTACGCAAGACACAACCGCCAACAGCCGAGTTTAACGTGTGGTTGTACGACCGTTGCACCATGTGTACGAGGCTTAAGTTACAAAGCACAAATGTACATTTTGCAGCCAACAACAGTGCATCTTTTATTAACCTAACAACACTTTATTTGGAAACTGAAAAGTAAATATTAACGACAAATGATTAAAAGAGAAGGATGGCCAAAGCTTTTTTGGCCATACTTTTTTGTGGATCACAGCCATGGAGTTGTGCTAAAGCCCACTGTCGACTGACCCAAAGCCGCTTCAGGCTCTGGAAGAATCTCAAACATATTGTCAGGATCCACACAGATGCTTGATCGGCAGCTGACTCCGCCTCTCAGTGCATGGCTGAGAGCCGGAGCCAGGCACTCCCGTCCCCTCCCAGCCTGGTCCAATGAGTGCTGGAGGGACAGAACAGGAAGTGGTCTCTGCTCAGAGCTGACTGAGAACAGAGTGATCAGTGGTAATGTGATCACTGAGTTCTCAGGCTCAGTTTTCAGGCTCAGCCAGTGAGGGACAGTTGCAGCATCAGAGAGATGTTGCAGCTTGGAGTTAAGTACTTCTCCTTTAAACAATTCCATAAAGGTAAAAATATATATTTATTTGTTTTCGCTATGATGATTATTATATGGGATAACAATGATTTTTAACAAATAATGTGTTTTAGTGAATGGAGTCCATGGAGTGTGTTTGTTACCAGTGGCAGTTGGTGATATATTTTTTTGGGGGGGCCGGCAAAAAATGAATGCACCCACAGCCACCCCCCCCCCCCTTAGTTGACGTGGGCAGCGGTTCCCTCCGGGCGACGGGCAGCGGCTTCCCCTGCATCTCCTCCTCGGCATTACAGCGGCCGTGCGTCTCCTAGCCCAACAGGATTGCTTCTCCTTTTGACCGATCGGAAAACGGGTCTCATGACCCACTTCCTGATTGGCCAGGAGGAGAATCAGTGTGACAATAGCGAATATATATTCGTTATTGTCACACAACTAGATGGGCTCGGGGCACAGTGCTCTGGCTCTAATCACGTGCTTCAAAAAAAAAAACCCCATTGGAATCCATGCGTCCAGCGCCCCGCATATGGATTAGGGGGCCAGATGCATGGATAGGGGGGGTGCCCCTGCACCCTGCATTACGGGCCGCCACTGTTTGTTACTCTTTTCTTTTGTGTCCTGTGTGAGATTAGCTCGTGGATCTCACCTTTCCTGGGAAAAGGGCAGCTTGAAGGCAAACTTTCTTAAAAGTCTGGCGGGTTGCCAGTTTTATTGGTAAAAGGTTGCAAGTCATAAAACAAACAAAATAGCAAAACAAAACATGCCCTCCGGCGCTAAACTATTACAGAGCAGGATACTTCTCTATACGATGTCGGGCTCGTCTATTTGAGTCCTTAGAGCAACCAACTCTCAAGGTGTAGCTCTCTCAGTGTAATGATACTGAATCCCAGGCCAGAGCAACACTGAGTTCTCTTCCTGGTCATTTAAAGCAGCTGAAGGGGGATTTGGGTGGACCAGAAACTCTGGACCGGGACCAGCTCTGCCATGGTGGCTGGAAAAACCCGGGCCAGACTCTTTCTAGTTCACTCCAAGTGAACGCATACGAGGCAACCGATATCGCCCATCCACTATCTCGCCTCGCATAACGTCACAGTACTTATGTTCTTTCAAAATTTTGCCCAGCATAGAGTGGTGGTTGCAGCTGCAATCTTTCTTGAAAGGGAATCTACTAATTTGCAACAATTAACTCCAAACCATTTGCATACTAGATCATATTTTCTGGACTAAAGTGTTTTAAAGAAGATCTTAACTGTGGATGCTTACCCACAATAGGAAAAAAGGCAAATTACTAGTCACCAGTATTTCTGTGGTCTCTTTGCAGCTGATGTTTTTTACTTTTAAGGCCTCATGCACACAGGGCGTATTTTACAGCTGCTTTTAGCAAAATCAGACTTTTTTGCAGCTTAAAAATGCCTCTCCATATTATACTATGTGTCCATGCACACACAGACTTTTAGGAGCTGTAAGTGGCATAGGCGTTTTCAAGCTGCAAAAAATAGCCAGGGCCAGCGCGTTACAGCTGTAAAAATGTCTGACACATATAAAAGCGGCTTAACGCTGGATACATTTGCGTTAAGTCTTGTCAATCTTTTTTTTTTTTTTGACATGTCAAAATCAATGGTTCCCTATGAGAGCCCATTGATTTGAATAGAAGTCGCACCAGAAGTCGGATCATGATGATCCGACTTGCGGTGCAGCTTGTGCGCTGAGGATCTTGAAGAAGAACCCTCACCAAAATAAAAATAAAAAAAACTGGCGTGGGGTCCCCCCCCAAGACCATACCAGACCCTTCGGTTTGATATGGATGTTAAGGCTCCATGTACACGGGAAAGCTTTAAGCTTTTCAACTTCCCCTGAACGTTTTATCTTGACCGCTAGAAACCGGCATCTAAAACGTCATTT
The DNA here is from genome assembly GCA_018402905.1 of Glandirana rugosa. Lineage (NCBI taxonomy): Eukaryota > Metazoa > Chordata > Amphibia > Anura > Ranidae > Glandirana > Glandirana rugosa. The sequence continues at coordinate 405,398 of BLSH010325916.1, read as the reverse complement.
TTGCATGCCGCATTTAGCGGTGTCTTGACGCGTTCGCGTCTAGGAGCGTTTTTTTTTTTTACGTGGAAATGCCGGTAAACTGAGTGCACCTAGACGCGAGTTACCACATTTAGGCACGTTTAGAAGCTGTTACAGGCATTTGGCATTTTAAATGCCTCTGAACTTCCATCTGAACGCATTTTTTCGCTTTCCAAAAAATGCCTTTAAACTCAACTGCCTAGAAATGACCTTAAACGGCCCTGTGTACATGGACTGATACGATAACATTAGATGAGTTCAGGGGCAACTGAAAAAAACACCCAAATGCCTCTAAATTTCCGTTTAAAGGCAGCAGTGTGCATGAGGCCTAAGTGGAATTCCCACACCAAAAAAAAATGGCATGGGGGTCCCCCCAATATCCACACCAGATCCTTATCCAAGCATGCAGCCCGGCAGGTCAGGAAAGGGGGGTGAGCGAGCGCCCCCCCCCGGACCATACCAGACCACGCACCCTCAACATGGGGGGGTGGGTGCTTTACGGGCAGGGGGGCTCTGCACGCCCCCCCCCGTCACTAGAAAGCGCCTTGCCCCCATGTTGATGGGGACAAGGACCTCTTCCCCACAACCCTGGCCGGTGGTTGTGGGGGTCTGCGGGCAGGCAGCTTATCGGAATCTGGAAGCCCCTTTAACAAGGAGACCCCCAGATTCCGGCCTCCCACCCTATGTGAATGATTAAGGGGTATTAAAAACAAATAAAACAGTACACGGGTTTTTAAGTCCTTTATTAAAGCAGCTCTGATGTATATCTACTCCCCTCTCCGGTGATGTCTTCTCTGCTCTCTGGCTCTTCACCCTCCTCCGCTGATGTCTTTTCCCCTCTCTGGCTCTTCTCATCTCTCCGCTGTCTTCTCCCTCTGTTCTTCCTCCGATGTTCTCTTCACACTCTCTCCCGCTGTAGTGCTAGGTCCGCCGTGTGCCATTACTTATATAGCCATGGGGCGTGACCACCTGATGACGTAATGTGGAGGCCCGTCCCCTTGTGACGTCACAGCCTCATCATGCCCCAGGCAGTGACATCTCAAGGGGCGGGGTCATCCAAATGACATCGGGTGGTCGCGCCCCATAGCTTTATTAGTAATGGCACACAGCGGACCAAGCATTACTCCAATCTGGTGGCTTTGTATACTGCTATCTGGTTACCCTGTTTACTCTTATCTGGGGCTCTGTATACTGCTATCTGGTGGCTCTGTATACTCCTATCTGGTGGCTCTGTATACTCCTATCTGGTGGCTCCGTATACTGCTATCTGGTGGCTCTGTATACTCCTATCTGGGGCTTTGTATACTACTTTCTGGTGGCTCTGTATACTCTTATCTGGGGCTCTGTATACTCCTATTTGGTATCTCTGTATACTATCTGGTGGCTCTGTATACTCCTATATGGTGGCTCCCTATACTGCTATCTGGTGACTCTGTATACTCCTATCTGGGGCTTTGTATGCTACTATCTGATGGCTCTGTATACTCCTATTTGGGGCTCTGTATACTCCTATTTGGTATCTCTGTATACTGCTATATGTTGACTCTGTATACTCCTATCTGGGGCTCTGTATACTCCTATCTGTGGCTTTGTATACTGCTATCTGGTGGCTCTGTATACTCCTATCTGGTGACTCTGTATACTGCTATCTGGTGGCTCTGTATACTGCTATCTGGTGACTCTGTATACTGCTATCTGGTGGCTCTGTATACCCTATCTGGGGCTCTGTATACTCTTACCTGGTGATGCTGTGTACCCTATCTGTGATGCTGGGCTGTATACTCACTGACACAATGGGTGGAAAGGGTGGGGCTCATGAGAAGTGGGAGGGGTCAAAAGGAAGGGCGGGTTCTGGTGTCCCCGCATCCTAAAATGTCACCAGCCGCCACTGTATTACCTTGATACCCATTGTGTAACCTGGGAAGAAGCGACAAGTCCTCTGTCACATACCTGGTAGTGGAGTCTGCAATAGCCGTGGACAGCCTCTCTTACAATCCTTACTCAGGTACCCCTGATATAGTGAACAGAAGGTTCAAGAGTACAGAATGGCACGAGTGCTTGATAGGAACACAGGTGCGATGGTCACAGGCAGGGCTGGAGATGCAGCTTGATGGAGCAGTGGAGGAACTCCGGGAAACAGCTGACGATAGCCCCGTCTGGCTAGACCAAGCAGGTGATGCTGGATGAGAAGGCCAGAGACAGACTGGATCAGACAGCAGGCAGGCAGATCAGGAACCGAGGAGAAGGCAGAAGGATGGTCAGACACAGGCCAGGTCGGCAACTGGCTGGCAGCGTGGTACCAAGGAGCAGCCGTTCGTGCCGTCCATTCGTGCACGTGCCTGCGCACCGTATTCCTTCTTATGAATACACAAGTTCTCCGTATTTCCTGACATTGCCCCCCCCCCTTAATGGGTAGCCTCCGGATTCCCAATTGGGCAAACCTTTCAGGGTGGGATCCTTGGAAAGCCTGTATCAGTCTTGGGGCATGGATATTGGCTTCGGATTCCCAAGAGCTCTCTTCTGGACCATACTCTTTCCATTTAACAAGATATTGCACCTGGTTACCCCTTCTCCTGCAGTCCATGATGGCTTCGGCTTCAAATTCTTCTTCCCCATCAATAATCACAGGTTCGGGTGGCCCAGTGCTTCGTCCAGAAAAGGGGTTAGAGGTTTCAGGCTTTAATAAGGACACATGAAAAACCGGGTGAATGCATAAAGAGTCTGGTAATACTAATTCATAGGCCACACTGTTAACTCTTTTCTTTACAGGAAACAGGCCTATGAACTCGGGTCCTAATTTCCTTGATGGGCAGGCCAACTTCAGGTTCGCAGGTGATAACCAAACCTGTTCCCCTGGCTCCAAGACCAGTTATCCCCATCTTTTCCTGTCAAATGCTTTCTTGTAGCACTCTTGGGATTTGGCCATCATCTCCTGTAGCAACTTGTTGTTGGTACTGAAAAAATCCATTGTCTCCTGTACGGCTGGGACTGCACTTTCGGGGATAGAGCTGGACAGAAAAGATGGGTGAAACCCATAGTTCGCAAAGAATGGGGGCTGTTTGATGGTGGAATGTGCAGAATTATGGTAAGTGAATTCAGCCATGGGCAACAATGACACCCAGTCATCCTAGGAGAAGGACGAAAAACATCTCAGGTATTGTTCCAATGTCTGATTAGTTCTTTCAGTCTGTCCATTGGTCTGCGGGTGATAAGCTGAAGAAAATGAAAGTTCAATTTTTAAGGCCCCACACAAAGCTTTCCAGAATTTGGAGGTGAATTGCACCCCTCTGTCAGAAACAATGTTGGTAGTACCCCATGGAGCCTTATGATCTCCTTGTTGAAAGCTTTAGCGGTTTCCGGGGCAGAAGGTGTACCCCTCATTGGTACGAAATGGGCCATCTTCATCAGTCTGTCCACTACCACAAAAATGGCGGAAAATCCTTCCAATGGGGGTAACTCAACAAAAAAGTCCATAGAAATCATCTTCCAACGGAATTGGGAGTGGTCTCAATAGCCCCCAAGCCTTGTTCTTGCTGCCCTTATTTTGATCACAGGTGGTACAAGACTCCACATAACGCTTGCAATCATCCTCCACTTGCGGCCACCAAAATGTGCGTTGGAGTAGTTCAGAGGTTTTGTAGACACCGAAGTGCCCCGCTAGTTCATGATCATGACAAAGTCCCAACACCGTGGTACGCACATCTTCAGGTACAAAGATCTTGTTGTTATGCCATAGTAACCCCTCCCTTAACTGGAGATTGCTTTCAGAAGGAAAAATGAATCCTGCAGATGCCTAATCTGTGACAGCAGATCTTCCTGGAGCAACAAGAAATTCCCAGAGGTAATAGTATCAGAAGAAGGTGGGTTCCCCAACTCGTACATATGTGAAAGCGCATCCGGCTTCGTATTTTTGGATCCCGGTCTGTATGTTATATGGAAGGAGAATCTGGAGAAGAACAGAGCCCATCTGGCCTGGCGTGGCTTTAGTCTCTTTGCAGTCCTTAAATACTCCAGATTCTTGTGATCAGTATAGATCAGGATCGGATGTGCTGCCCCTTCCAGCAAGTATCGTCATTTTTCCAATGCTGCTTTGATTGCCAGTAATTCCCGATCCCCAACATCATAATTCCTCTCAGGTACAGATAACTTGCGAGAGAAAAAGGCAACTGAATGCAACAGAGCTTTAGAACTTTGTCTTTGGGAGAGTACTGCCCCAACCGATGTTTCAGATGCATCCACCTCAAGAACATATGGAAGAACAGGATAAGGATGTTTCAGAATGCGTGCAGATGTAAACAGATTCTTGAGGGTTTCAAAAGCTGACTGTGCTTCTGCGGACCAGTGGAACCGGATGCCTTGCTTGGTTAACTGAGTGATGGGAGAAATGATAGCTGAAAATCCTTTGATGAATTTTCGATAAAAATTGGCGAATCCAACGAAACGTTGGATCCCTTTCTTGTCGCTGGGTGTGGGCCAATCCAAGATGGCTGAAACTTTCTGAGGATCCATCTTGATGCCTTTGACAGAAATAATCAGTCCCAAAAATTGAATGCTCTATTGTTCAAAGGTACATTTCTCAGGCTTGGCATAAAGTCCATGTTGTCTAAAACGTTCCAGGACACGTGAGACATGTTGGCGAAGTTCCTCCAAAGATGATGAAAAAATCAAGAGATCGTATAGGTAAATTATGACAAAAAGATCTAGATAGTCTCTGAAGATATCATTTACAAAATTCTGGAACATAGAAGGTGCGTTACAGAGTCCTAACAGCATCACTAAGTATACGTAATGCCCAAAACGGGTGCGAAAGTCAGTCTTCCATTCGTCACCCTCTCAGATGCGAACAGGATTATATGCCCCACGGAGATTCAGCTTGGTAAAGATGACTGCTGTCCCAAGTCTCTGGAATAGTTCGGGTACCAATGGAAGAGGATAGCGGTTCTTGACCGTGATCTTGTTCAACTCTCTGTAGTTAACTCAGGGCCGTAAGGAGTGATCCTTCTTTTCCACAAAGAAGATGCCCGCGCCTGCGGGTGAAGTGGAAGGGCGAATAAATCCCCTCTCTAAATTCTCATCCAGATAGGTGTTAGAAAAACTCCAGGCTGGACACCGGTGATTGTAGGAAAACAAGTAGATTTGCTTTATTACATGCGCATGGAGAAAACACAGTACAACAGGTAGCTCAGTCTGCCTACGTGTAATCCTACCGAAAGCAAGGGCTTAAGCTGTTTTATAGTAATGAATATGCATAAGGCATAGGTGTGTTCTGGGTTGTAACCTAGGGGTGATCATATAATCAACCCAATCAGCGTCCATATCTTCTGTTAGCAATCAAGCAGTTAAATGGGTGGTTTTCCCATGTGACCGATAGAAAGTGAAACGATACATGGGCAGCGCCATGACAGTTCTAGTTTAAACTGGTTCTTGATAAAAAGTCCATCTTGAAGCCAAAAGGGAGTCGTTCATATCATCACATATCCAAAAGTTTAGTTTTCTCAGGAATAGAAAAACAATAATCAAACCGTCTCCCCCGTCACCAGATGGTTTCTCGTCTCGGGTGAACACATTCATTAGTACATTATAAATCAACATTTTATAGGTTCACACAAAGCATTACTCTAGCTGCATTTTAACCACTTCAGCCCCGGAAGGATTTCCCCCTTTAGGACCAGAGCCCTTTTTGCGATTCGGCACTGCATCACTTTAACTGAAAATTGCGCGGTCGTGCGACGTTCTACCCAAACAAAATTTGCGTCCTTTTTTTCCCACAAATGGAGCTTTCTTTTGGTGGTATTTGATCACTGCTGCGTCATTTCTGATCGCCGCTATAAACAAAAGAGCGACAATTTTGCAAAAAAAACAGATTTCCTACTTTTTGCTAAAATACAAATCCAAAAAAAAATATAAAAAAACATTTTTTTTCATCGGTTTTGGCCGATTTATATTCTTCCTCATATTTGTGATAAAAAAATTGCAATCGGCGTTTATTGATTGGTTTGCGCAAAAGTGGTCGCGTTTACGGATGATGAGAATTCATTTCTGGGGTTTTTATTTTTTTTTTTACTAGTAATGCGATTTTTAGCGGTACTGCGATGTTTCAGCGGACATGTCGAAACATTTTGACACTTTTTTGGGACCATTGGCATTTATACAGCGATCAGTGCTATAAAAATGCACTGATTACTGTGTAAATACCATTGGCAGTGAAGGGGTTAACCTGCAGGGGGCGCTCTAAGGGTTAACTGTGTTCCCTGGGCGTGTTCTTACTGTGTGGGGACTGCCCTAGCTGGGGAAGGGAAGTGATCACAGCCTCCATGTAGTGGAAGGCTGTGATCACAGCCCTTCTCCCTCTCACAGAATGGAGGTCCGTGTTTACTTACACGGACCTCCGTTCTTTCACTCCGGGGGGGGCATCGCGGGTGGCCGGCGGAGATCGAATCCGCCGCACCCGCTCCCTGGCCCTCCCCGGACACAGTGAGCGATCTGGCAGCCGCCGTCATATGATGGCGTTTTGCCTTACAGAGCCACTCTGTCACCGTCAATTGCCGACCAGCGGTCGGCAAGCGGTTAATGAACGATTCCTGACTTAGCCCATTCTTCCAACAATAGGTCTTAAGGGTGCCCAGTTCAAGTTTAGACAGGGGGAAAATTCTCCTGAACGGGACTTCAGTTCCTGGAAGGAGTTCAATGGGGCAATCATAAGGCCGATGGGGCGGAAGGGTTTCTGCCCCTTTCTTGCTGAAAACGTCCAGGAAAGCATGGTACACCTCTGGCACAGTTTGGCAGGTTTCCAAGTCGACATCAGAGTCCAAGCATAGCAAAGTAGAAGGAGGTCTTGAGTCTTCTGGCAAACAATGCTGGGAACAGTAGGCCGACTGAAACTGGATCTCCCCCTTGGCCAAATTGATGAGCGGATTGTGCGCCTGTAGCCAGGGCATACCCAGAATGACTGAAAACAATGGGGATGCTATGGCGTCGAGGCGTAAGAGTTCATGGTGGGTGCTGGTGATGGTGGCATGCAGTGGTACTGTTTCATGGGTGACCAGTCCAGACTTGATAGCTGACCCATCCGCTAGGTGAACAGTCATTCCTTGGGCTGAAGTGGAATCTGGTGCTTGGTGGCGAAGGACAAGTCTATGAAGCAGCTGCAGGCCCCAGAATCATTAATGGCGGAGACCAGGATGCTCCTGCCTGGAAGCTGGAATGAGACAAGTACAGAGATGTGAGCAGGGTTGCTGGAGCAAGCTGGCACAGAATCAGATGCAATGGTCAAACACTTACGCAGCTTTGCAGGACAGGACCTCACATAATGTCCCGGGGCACCGCAGTACATGCAGAGGTTGCTCAACCGACGTCGCTGCCATTCCTCAGCCTTAAGAGAAGGATGGAGCAGGCCCAGTTGCATGGGTTCCGAGGTGTCAGGTAGAGGAACCACCGAGGATGGTGAAGCTGGACTGGAGAAACCAGGACCCCGAGGCAACATCCAAGTGGAGCGAGATGGACCCGCCTGACGTTCAGACCTTAGTTCCCTCAGACAGCGATCGATCGGAATTGATAGCTTAATCAGAGCGTCTAAAGTCTAAGGGACTCCTACCCAGGCCAGTTCATCTTTAAGGGGCTCTGAGAGGCCCAGGCAGAATTGGTAACACAGAGCGGCGTCGTTCCAGTTGGTATCGGAACTCCAACGTCTAAATTCAGATACATAGTCCTCTGCCGCTCTGCGCCCTTGCTGGAGTGCATTCAATGCTGCTTCTGCTGTTGCGGACAGGTGCGGGTCCTCGTAGAGTTGTGACATGGCTTGAAAAAAGGATGTCAGATCCCCCAGAGATGTTGCCTTTTGTTGTAGGAGCCAGTGAGCCCAGGACTGTGGTTCCCCTTGTAGAAGAGAGATTACAAATCCTACCTTGGTTGCTTCCAGTGAGAATGTGTGGGGCTGCAACGCGAAGTACAGTTCACATGCATTGCGGAAGGAGCGAAATTTGCTGCGTTCTCCGGCAAACTTGTCAGGTGCTGGAACTCTGGGTTCCGGAGGCAGCATAACCACAGTAGGTGAAGCAGCTGGACTGGCGGAGGCCACAGGGTGACTGGCGCTGGATGAAGATGGAGAGGAAAGTTCCTGGACACGTTCTTCCAAGTGGTGGTAGCCATCTTGAAGATCTGTAACAGCCTGCGTAAGACCAGCAAGATGACGGCAAAGTTCATCCATGGGAGAGGGCCCTGGCGCAGACTCGGACATGGCCTTTGGTACTGTCACCTACCTGGTAGTGGAGTCTACAATAGCCGAGGACAGCCTCTTACAATCCTGACTCAGGAACCCCTGATATAGCGAACAGAAGGTTCAAGAGTGCAGAATGGCACGAGTGCTTGACAGGAACACAGGTGCAATGGTCACAGGCAGGGCTGGAGATGCAGCTTGATGGTGCAATGGAGGAACTCCGGGAAACAGCTGACAATAGCCCCATCCGGCTAGACCAAGCAGGTGATGAAAACAGACTGGATCAGACAGCAGGCAGGCAGATCAGGAACCGAGGAGAAGGCAGAAGGATGGTCAGACACAGGCCGGGTCGGCAATGGGCTGGCAACGTGGTACCAAGGAGCAGGCAAAAGGATCATCAAGGAAAGCCAGAGGTCAGGGCAGGCGGATAGCAGCGATGTCAGGATCAAGCCGGTAGATCAGAAGAACAGGTTCAGCAGGTAGACGGATAACAGGAATCACAGGAATGTTGTAGACCAAACGGCATTGATCCCATGTCATTGTCTGGTTTAAATAGCCCCTTTGGCACCAAGAACGGTTACGAATGGGAATGCGCGCCTCCCGGTCGCGCGTGTGCATGAACGTTGGTGCCGTCCGATCGTTCATGCACGCGTCTGCGCACCATGTTCCTTCTTATGGATACACGAGTTCTCCGTCTTTCCTGACACCCTGAAAAGTGTATTGTGGTAGTTATACGGTTAGTGTATGCATAAAGTACAACCCACAATTCAGTCTGTAGCAATGATTGATGCCTTGTAAAAATCAAAATCGAAACAAAACTAGAGAGTGAGAACCAGAAAAAAGTAAAAAAAGTGTCCAAATTCAAATGGAGTCGGGGGGAGAGTGACCTCTCTGATTAAACACTTCTAAATATGAGGACAGTACTGTCCAACAGTGGCGGCCCGGCCATAGGTGGCGCATGGGCACCGCCCCCCTCCCCCCCCCAAGCTATTCAACAAAAAAAAGGTTGCTTTAAAAGGTTTCTGGGCGCCGGATACAAAGCGGTCTGCGGGAAGCTTCCCAGCTGATTTGCCCATAATTGAGTGTTCGGGGAGCAAGCGATGCGCCCTGAACACTCCCCACTCTACTTATTTGTCTCTTGCGATTTTTTAATTGGTAGGAGCCGGAGGAAGGTGGGCGGTGCTTTTTGCGGCACCGCCATGACACTCCTGGTTTCCCACCCAGTCTCCACTCACTGTGTGGAGTAGAGTCGACTGTGCAGTCTGTGGGGGATTAAGGAAGGCCTGAGGCTGAGCGGCGCCTGTGTGATTCCAACGGTAAGTACCGGCGCCACAGGCTTCAGGTTCATACTTCTACACAGTCAGTCCTGCACTGGAAAGCTACATGGGGAGGTGGCTCATGACCTAACAGGTCCAATAAGGGGGGCATTGCCGCTGAGAGGAGTAGCGAATAGCAGCAGCCGCTTAACTATTCCGGTCACTGACAAGCTGTCAGCCGTGGTAGCAGGGCCGGAAAGGAGGGGGCAATTGGGAGCAGTCAGGAGCGGCATAGGTGGGTACTGACTCAACACCTCCCAGAATTTCTCCTATCACCCCCATCTGCAGCCCATAAATGACATGTGATGCTGGAGTGTGTGGAGCAGCCCTTTGATTTCACATCCTGTCGCTTGTGCCCCTTGTCTTGCGGGCTGTCTGCTGTCCATGTCCTCGGCACAGCCACGCCCCCTCCCTGTGTAGCAGAGAATGCCAGGAGCATGCATTGAAGTTTACAAGGTCTGTTTTGCTGTGTTGTAATGCGATGCCTAAATATAAAGGGGGGTGAGGGGTGGCTGCATAGAATTGGCTGGGTAAGCTGTAGTGATATGCTGTCTGCATGGGGGAAAACTTTACTATTGTGTGACAATGTCATCCCTTACATGGCTAGCTTTGTGTCAAGTTGTCAACCAAGAGCGGGGGGGGGGGGGGGGGTTGAGGGCTTCAAGATCTGCTTGTCACTGAACTTTATTTCAAGCAAGGACTACTGTCCCATCTCACTCCAAACCTCAAATGTTATGTGCACATAGCCTGTAAGCAGGCAATATTTTGTAAATGAGAATTTCTCCTGTTAAAGATGCATATAATTTCAGCAAGAAGAGGACACTGAATTTTTATATTTTTATATCAGGCTATATACCCTGATCTGTGATATCTACCAGGATCTGTGATGCTGCGCTATATACCCTGATCTGTAATGCTGAGCGATATACCCTGATCTGTGATGCTGTGTTATATACCCTGATCTGTGATGCTGTGTTATATACCCTGATCTGTGATGCTGTGCTATATACCCTGATCTGTGAGGCTGTACTATATACCCTGATCAGTGATGCTGTGCTATATACCCTGATCTGTGATGCTGTCCTATATATCCTGATCTGTGATGCTGTGCTATATACTCTGATCTGTGAGGCTGTGCTGTATACCTGATCTGTGATGCTGAGCTATATACCCTGATCTGTGAGGCTGTACTATATACCCTGATCTGTGATGCTGTCCTATATATCCTGATCTGTGATGCTGTGCTATATACTCTGATCTGTGATTCTGTGTTATATACCCTGATCTGTGATGCTGTGCTATATACCCTGATCTGTGAGGCTGTGCTGTATACCCTGATCTGTGATGCTGAGCTATATACCCTGATCTGTGATGCTGTGTTATATACCCCAATATGTGAGGCTGAGCAATATACCCTGATCTGTGATGCTGTGCTATCTACCATGATCTGTGATGCTGTGCTATCTACCATGATCTGTGATGCTGTGCTATATACCCTGATCTGTGATGCTGTGCTATGTACCCTGATATGTGATGCTGTGCTATCTACCCTGATCTGTGAAGCTGAGCTATATACCCTGATCTGTGAGGCTGAGCTATATACTCTGTCCTGTGATGCTGAGCTGTATACTCCTGACACTATGGGTGGAAGCAAGTGGAATATAGGGGATGGAGTGGGTGGATTCTATAAGAGGTGGGGCTTATGAAAAGTGGGAGGGGTCAAAAAGGGCAGGGTCTGGTCCCCCCCATCCTTAAACTTCACCAGCCGCCACTGCTGTCCAAACCTCTTTTTAACCGGATAGGTAGGATGACAGTGTTTAGGAATGACGGTCCAGACGAAGCTTGCACTTCCAGCAAAATGCATCGACGTCATGCCCTGCATGCCCTGACGCCATCCTTGTGTCTCTCTCTGTGTTCCTGGATGATTAAGGCAGGAGCGGTCCAGTAGGACGCAACGCTTGGCTTCCCTTAGGTGGCTACCCTTTGACACCAGCTGCGGAGATTTGCATCTTAGTACACCGGCAATGGATGCATCACGAACGCAGGTGTTTCACTGGAGACTCTATACACGGGTGAGACTGTTTCCTACATTTCTTCCCTCGGTACCCTTTGGCTCTATTGCTCAGCCAGCTCACATAGTCATCTTTCGCTGTGCTGGGAGCCTTCTGTGCGTGAATGTCTGGAGCTATACACGGCTGAAGTTTGGAGGAATATAGCAATGACTGTTTGTTTGGGAAGTGAGCGCCTGAACCGTATGCTCTTTGCACCTTGATACTTATCCCCTAGTGCAAGTATTTATAGGCCTGATGCCATCTGTGCCTGCAGCCCCTGTTTAAACCACTGGGCTCTGAGTGACCTCTATACAGCCTTTGGTCGACCTATATACCACAAATGTGTCCCTCCTGACAGCCCACCTGCTCCATATATATCCTGTTATGAACTTCCCACATTTATGCATTATTTCTATTCTAGGATTCATGAGATTGCATAGTGTGTGGATGGATGAGAGATTGGATGGCGTCCGGACGGTTTTTCATGTGATTCTTTTGACAACGTTGTCGTTGATTGTGGTGGAGGGATTTTGGTGACTATTTAATGTCTGCTGTTTGTACTTTTTCTATGTGGAATCATTCAATTGTATATTTTTAATTCCCTTTATGCATTTGATTTTTGGTTTTACAACATCCCGGTGGCTCCACATTATGGTAATTTAGGGAAGCCTCCTGCGCTGTCGTCTGTATGATACTCTATTGTTGTTTTTGCCATAGAGCTCCAGGTACTTTTCCTGAGTGGATGGGTTACCCTTGTTTATGTGCAGTTCCTTTCTTTTTACTTTAAGGATGACAGTGTTTAGGTTGGAGGGCCTACCCCTGCTCTTTGGAGAGGGTGAGCAGCAGCCCAGGCCCAAGGCAATCTTCCAGTAAGAGGAGGGGGTCAACCAAACGGGCGCCACTGGTCTCGAGGGCAGCAGAGGATTAAGGGGTTAAACTGTGAAATAATGGTGGCATGCCAACGGGCATAGTACTTATCCAAACCAAAGGGTCCCGGTGCCTGTCCAAAGGAAAAACGAATGGGTCAGTTCAGGTGCTCCTTGAGTTCCTGCCTTTCCCTGGGGAGGTGCGCTTGTGCCAGAAGGCCCAACTTTACCAGAAGCTCATTACCTTCAGGGACGTTGGTGACGGTATATGTAATGCCATTGTGAGGGACTTGTAGTTTGGAAGGGCAAGCCCCACCTGTAGTGGATCCTCGCAGCATGGAGTACTGTGGTTATCTCATTCATCTTGCGGCGCTTATCAAGCGTGGAATGGGATAAATCCGGGTATATCTGGATCTTGGTCCCATCCAGCAATATGTTGGGAGTGTTGCAGGAGGCTCTAAGTATCTCCTCTTTGATAAGGTAGTCTTTAAGGCACAGTACTATGTCCCTAGGAGGTTTATAATTCGGTGGTTTGGGACGTAGGGCCCTGTGAATCCAATCACAAACAAAGAATGCAGCCGGGGACTCTGGTAACAGAGAGTGGAACAGCCTTTGAGCTGCAGGGAGTAAGTCTGTAACTGACTCAGGGACTGGGGGCCCCCTTCTTAAAGGGGCTTCCAGGTGCCAATAAGCTGCCTTCCCGCAGACCCCCACAACCACCGGCCAGGGTTGTCTGGAAGAGGCCCTTGTTCCTATCAACATGTGGACAAGGTGCTTTGGGGTGTTGAGGGCATGTGGCCTGGTATGGTCCAGGGAAGGGGGGAGGGGCTCGCTTGTCCCCCCCCCTTTCCTAACCTGCCGGGCTGCATGCTCGGACAAGGATCTGGTATGAATATTTTGGGGGTGTCATGCAATTTTTTTGGCATGGGGGTTCCCCTCAAAATCCATACCAGATCAAAGAGTCTGGTATCAATCTTGGGGGGACCCCGTGCATTTTTTTTTTTCAATAAAAGCTTTATTAGAGATATATAATAACATAAATGATGCAGAATAACGAAATTGCACCGTTGTATAGGATCATGTATCGGGCAAGTAGAGACATTGTAAACGTATAATAACACAGCAGAGTATTATAGTGACACCATTGATGTGTGCAACCGAGTGTGATTCTATAAAATAAAAGAAAGAAAAGAAAAGCGTGGTAAATCCACAGGTTGATTAAAAGGGCAGCACATAAATAAATACCTCCATATCTGGATGGCTCGCGGTCACCTGGGCTCACATCTGTAGGACGTCAGCTGAAGGCGTAGGTCAAATTGCAATCCGTGCACATTAGGGGTGTTAAAGTTTCTTCTATGACTTGGTGTCTGGTTGAGATACATTAGTGCAGGGTTAAGGTGAGCATGTGGTCTCTTTCCCATCTACGTGGAGAGAGAACTTTATGTTGGTCTTGTGTTCGGTGGCCCGAATTGCGGGTGGGTAGGTGCGATTCATTAAACTGGCAAGGATAGGGCGGAGGGTGGGTCAGTGGGGGGGGGGTATGGAGGAAATAATTGGGTGGAGTCAGGCTAGAAGGGGGGAGAAAAGGGAAAGGGGAGAGGGAAAAGAGAGAACCTAGGGATATCGGTGGGCGTTATCCGTCTTTCCAGTCTCCACGACAGCCCAGGGAAGGTCCGTGCAGTTTTTTTTTTTATTTCATTTTGGTGAGGGTTTCCCCTTTAATATCGCACTGCAAGTGGGATCATCATGATCTGACTTGGATGTCACTTTTGAGACACCTTTGAGCACACAGTATGTAGGCAAAGGACACGTCGCTGTCATGACTACGGAAAATGATTGACTAAACCACACTAGTGTTTTTTTTACCTCTATTTTTTTATATTGGCTTTGCAAATTACAAATGCAATAATATAAAAGTTTGATAAACATTTTAGTGTAGCATAGCATTTTTGGTGCTAAAATGTTACATTTTGTATATGGATGTGTTCATCAGACCAAAAAGAGGGACAACTAAGGCTGCAGAGGGATTTGATCTCAAAAGAGGGACAGCCCCCCAAACGAGGGGCAGTTGGGAGCTATCTTTTAAGCTACCTGTGATTGGCATTAGGTTGAATGGGCCATGCAATTAGTTGAGTACTGAGTTGAGTACTGATTCAGTTGTTGCTTTCAAGATAAGAATGTAGTTATAATTTTATGTGATGGAAAGATGCTCAAAAATTTAAATCTCTTCCCATCTAGTCACCTTCTGAGTTCCAAAGTATGCCTTGAAAGTGTGGAATGACTTGATAGTGTTTGATAATTGTTTAGTACTGCACTGGGGAGATCTTCTCAACAGACTTCCCAGTTCGGTCACTCACAGCACAGCAATTATGTGTGGGCCTCCTGCTAAAGTGTCTGCCAGCAACCTTTTATTTCTTAGTTTTGACTAGAGTTGTGAAGGGTTAGAAATGGAATGCTTGTCACTGGTCTTATTGGGGAAGTTCTACCTCAACATTGTCACCAGGACAGAAAATGAGGGGAAATTTAAGAGGGACAGCTATGTACATTGTCTACCTGATAAATTGGGCAAGAGTTATGTTTGTGGAGGGGGATCTGGAATTCGTTACTTTATTGATGTGTTGACATTTTTCATCGGTTGTTTTCTTTTACAGAGGAAAAAGCATTACTGGCAACTGGACAGTAAATTTATCACATTATTCCATAATGAGACGGGTGGCAAATATTACAAGGTATGAACATGTTATTATATGTACAATACTATTGCTGCATACATAGTACAGAACCATTACATCCCTATGATTACACTGTTCCAGATCTATGAATGTTTATACTTGATAGCAAAATACCAGACCATTACAATTTCACACTTGACTATACCATGCCAGATCATTGTATATTTGTGTGTACTAACACCATACCAGACCATTACATGTCTACACTTGAGTACACCATATCAAAACATTGTATGCACATAACAACACCATACAAAACCACCTGACCATTTCGGCCTCTTTCTTGACTGTTACACACAATAGAAGATCACACAATAGAAGATCCTGTTACTACATCTCCCTATACTGGTTTATTACATAACAAATGCCATTTCATTTAACTTCCAATTAGGTTTGATGTTGGAAAAACAAGGGCCTCATTTACCTTAAAAGGGTTGTAAAGGTAATTTAAATAGATAAATAACTAAATAACAAAAGTCTATACTTCCCTACTCTGTGCAATGGAATCGCACAGAGCGTGTGGGAACCTCCTCTTTTCGGCGCTTCTGGCCCCTCCTTTCTAGCCAATGCCCCCACGGGAAGCCACTTCCCATGGAGGCACTCGAGGGTGGTCGCACCCAAGTCCCTCTGCTGCGTCCATTGACACAGACAGCGGGACTCGGCCCGCCGCTTCCTCATCACTGGCTTTGATTGACAGCACTAGGAGCCAATGGCTCCCGGTGCCCCAGTAAAGCCAGTGAGACCCGGAAGTGAGGGGAGAAGAGATCTGCAGACGTGCATGGCGCTGGATAGAATGTGGTCTCAGGTAAGTAAAGGGGGACTGAGGGGGCGATACTGACACCTAAACATTCTTTACCCTAATGCAAGGAATGCATTAAGGTAAAAAACGTTTAGACTTTACAACCCCAAATATTGCCCTAATGAACTGTTAAAAAGGGCCTGTATAAATCTTGCAATTTTTCTATGATTGAAATAAAAACTAAAAAAAAAACCCTCATTACAAAGCTCACACTCTCCTGTTTTCCAGTTGGTTGGCTGCAGTGGTTTTGTTATTTATAAAGGAAAAAAAAGCATGGCTGATCCAAATCAAGCAGGCATGCACTTGGGCAAATGAGGTTTAATGTAGATAAAAGTAAAGTTATGCATTTGGGGGCTAAGAATATGCATGTGTAGCCATGTGCTCCATTGGGAGTAGCTGGTAGTTGTGGTTCACCTTATAGCTGCCCTTAATCCTACCATATTTCACACATCCGAAGTCACTGAACAGGCTCTTGCTTTTGTTTGTTTTATTTAGAGGATTAACTTGGATGGGGAAAAGGGGTGACTGTGGGATGCCCGAAGAATTGGTTACAGTACCTCCTATATACATACTGTATATACACACTATACTTCCTCCAGCACTTCTCTTGCAGACTATTGCTCCTTCACTTCTCTCCAGCACTTTACTTAATTTCCTGACCTGAAGGGAAATTTATCAGTCTCAATCCATTCCTTTCTCTTCACCACATCTAGTACATGGTGAGGCCTGAACTCTGTCAGCAGGACCTCTGGACCACCTGTTACAGGCCAGGGTCAAAGACCCCGCAAAGTGTAGCTTAGTACATTGGTGCAAGCTGGGTCTTTGATGGACTACAACTTCCAGCCCAACCCTCTTCCAGGTCACACCGACCTGCTTCCCTCCCAGTGACACTCCTTCCCCTGATTCCTCTCCCAGCCTGCTCCAGCCTTTCCTCTAGCTCCCAGGGACTGTCACTCACCGACTCCAGTGGACACTCTAAAGTGGAGTTCCACTCCTTTTTCTAGTTTATTAAAAGTCAACAGCTACAAAAAGTGTAGCTGCTGAATTTTAATAGACACTAACTTACCTGTCTCCCGGTCCAGCGATGGCTGCGCCCGAAGCCTCGCTCGTTTCCCCCCTCCTCCCTGCGGCGCCGGCATTGCAGGTGTGGGCACCGGCCATGGCTTCACGGCCGGGCACGCACTGCGCATGCGCGAGTCGCGCTGCGCGTTGCCAGTGGCCAGGCAATCTTCTGGGACCTGTGATGTGTCCCAGAAGATTGCCAGGAGGGAGGGGCCGCCTAGGAGGAGAGGAGAAGTCGCCTAGGCGGCCCAGAAGAGGAAGAGGGACAGGAAGTCCCTCTGAAAATAGGGTATCCACTCCCCCCCCCCCCCCAAAAAAAATTACATGCCAAATGTGGCATGTAAGGGGGCGAGGAGTGCTTAAAGTGGAAGTTCCACTTTTGGGTGGAACTCCGCTTTAAAGTTTAAACCAGACCCGCTTGCCAGGTTGTAAATCGAATTCTCCTCGTCTCCCCTTGTCAAAGTTCCTCTTATTGCATTTACTGAGTCTGAGAAAGAGTCTCTTGCAGGAGTTTGTTCTTTTCCAGGAACTGAGTGATCTGTACGACGGGCACCGCACTCTGTTAGCAGGTTAGGTAAAAATGTGGGATGGTAGCCGAGATTTGCCCAGAACGGGGATTGCTTGGTGGCAAAGTTATTATAGGCGAATTCGGCTACTGGTAGCAAGGAGACCCAGTCGAGGAGTAGCAGTGGAGGTACTGCTCGGGGGTCTAATTGGTCCTCTCTGTTTGATCATTTGACTGTGGATGATAGGCTGACGAGAATGCTAATTCAATTCCCAAAGTAGAGCATAGGGAACTCCAGACCCGGGATGTAAATTGCACCCCCCAATCCAACACTATATTGGTGGGGATTCCGTGGAGACAAACTATTTCTTTGATAAATGTCTCTGCTGTCTCGGTTGCAGAGAGAGTGCCTTTCATGGGAATAAAGTGTGCCATTTTGGTGAAGCGATCTACCACCACAAAAATAGTGTTGAGCCCCGTGGACAGGGGCAAGTAGTTTGACTATAAAGTCCATGGAGATTTGGGACCATGGTCGTTCTAGAATAGGCAGCGGGTTCAACAGACCCCAAGCTTTGGACCTTTCTGTCTTGTTTCTGGCACAGGTGGGACAGGCGCCAACATACTTTCTGCAGTCTTCATTCATAAGAGGCCACCAGAATGAGTGTGACAGCAACTCCGCCGTTTTGCGACTGCCGAAATGTCTGGCTAATTTGAGGTTGTGGCAGAGTTCCAGGACTGTCAGACGTAGTTCCTCTGGGACGAAGATTTGAGTACCCAACTACCACAGCCCGTCTTTCACAGTGAGTCTGGAATCTGATGGAACGGTGGACCCGGCTAGAGACCGCCTGATTTGGGTTAGGAGATCTTCCTGAGTCAATAAGAAGCTGCGAGCAAGAAGAATTGTGTCTGGGGGAGAAGCGTCCCCAGGCTCATGGAACATTCTGGATAAAGCGTCTGGCTTAATGTTCTTTGACCCAGGCCTGTATGTAAAATGTAGTTGGAACCGAGAGAAGAACAGTGCCCAACGGGTCTGACGAGGTTTGAGTCTCTTGGCAGTTTGCAGATACTCTAAATGTTTATGGTCCGTGAAGATCAGGACAGGGTGTGAGGCTCCTTCTAGGAGATACCACAATTCCTCCAAGGCAGATTTGATGGCCAATAGTTCTCTGTCCCCAACGTCCTAGTTTCTCTTGGGTGGTGTAAGTTTCCGAGGGAAGAAGGCGATGGGGTGAAGTGAGGCTTTTGGCCCCCATCTCTGAGAGAGAACCGCTCCTACTGCAGTCTCTGAAGTGTCCACTTCCAGAATATATGGCAGAGCTGGATCAGGGTGCTTGAGGGCAGGAGCTGAGGTGAACAACTTCTCAAGTGACGGGAAGGCCATCTGGGCCTCGGGGGGTCCAGAGAAAATGGGAGTTCCGCTTGGTGAGTTGAGTGATGGAGGCAATGAAGGCAGAGAACCCCCTGATGAACTTCCTATAAAAGTTTGTAAATCCAACAAAGCGCTGCACTCCTTTTTTGTCTACTGGCATTGGCCAGTCTATGATGGCTGAGACCTTCTGAGAATCCATAGTTGTCCCTGTGACGGAAATATTGAAACCCAGAAAGGAAATGCTGGAACACTCGAAAGCACATTTCTCGGCCTTTGCGCATAGCCCGTGTTGCCGGAGGTGATTGAGTACGCACTTTACATGCCTGCGATGCTCCTCTAAGGAGGGGGAGCAGATGAGGATGTCATCCAGGTAAATCACCACGAACAGGTCCAGGTAGTCCCAGAAGACATCATTCAACAGGTGCTGGAATGTGGCAGGGGCAATACAGAGCCCAAAATGCATGACAAGATACTCATAATGGCCGAACCGAGTTTGAAAGGCCGTTTTCCATTCATCCCCTTCCCGTATGCAGATGAGGTTGTAAGCCCCACAGAGATCCAGCTTGGTAAATACAGTGGCAGAACCAAGTCTCTGAAAGAGTTCAGGAACCAGGGGCAAGGGATACCGATTTTTGACTGTGATCTTGTTGAGATCTCTGTAATCGATACGAGGCCTAAGAGAATATTTTTTTTCTCTACAAAAAATATCCCGGCTCCTGAAGGGGTAGTGAAGGGCCAGATAAAGCCCTTTTTCAGATTTTCGTCGAAGTAGGCCTTGATGGCCGCCAATTCCACTTCGGGAAAAGGGTATATTCTGCCAAAAGGAACTTTGGCCCATGGTAAGCGTTCAATCGGACAGTCATAAGATCTGTGCGGTGAGAAAACATCTGCCCCCTTTTTGCTGAATACGTCCAGGAAATGATGGTACACATCGGGGACAGCAAGGCAAGTTTCCTGGTCGGTATCAGAGTCCATACATAGCACAGACGGGGGTACCTCTTGGGGCAGCTGCACGCAGGGGCGGAGGCAGTAGGGTGATTGAAATTGTATTTTGCCGACATTCCAATCAATATGCGGACTATGGATCCGGAGCCAAGGAAGGCCTAAGATGACCGGAAACAGAGGTGACGCAATGGCGTCTAGTACCAGAAATTCCATTTGGCCTCCGGCTGTTTTGGCTGGTAAAGGGATGGTTTCATGGGTGACTGTGCCGGATTTTATAGCGGACCCATCGGCAAATCGAATGACAATCTGGTGGTCTTTGGGTCGCAGAGGGATCTGGTGTTGAGCCGCAAAGGCTAAGTCCGCGAAACCACTACATGCTCCCGAATCAATGATAGCTGGGACTTGGATACTCCCGCCGGGAAGCTGTAAGGAGATAGAAAGAAGAAGATGAGATTTGTTACTTGGCAGAGACAACACTTTCCCCTCGGTAGTGATGGGACACTTACCAGACTTGGAGGGTCAATTTCTCACCAGGTGTCCAGATCCCCCACAGTACAGACACAGGTTGAGAGACATACGCCTCTGTCATTCCTCTGGTGAGAGAGATGGGCGAAGGAGCCAGATTTACATTGATACAGGGTGGTCTTGTGGAGATAAAAAGATTAAATTGGATTGCATGTGAGGCTGTCCAAAAAAGAAACCACAATATAGCCCCCGGGGTATAAAAAAGGACGTATCAACCAAGTACAAAAAGTATCAAAAAGTTTATTGAAGATTTATAAATTAACAAAAGTAGGACAAAAAAATACATGTTCCCTCCTTCACCACACGGGAAATAGCATAGTATAAATATCCTGAACCAGGAAAAGGTGGTAATGTGTAATTGCGCAAAAACACAACATAATACAAAAAACAAATTAAAAAGTTCGGACATCACCCACTCACACATCCATCCCACCACACAATCATTAATGAATGAACCACTAAAAGTGGAAATAATTACAAGTGTGTATGGGGACCTCGGTCAATAGAAAGGGCTGAAAGTCTCATAGGCTTAGAGCACCAAGTATCTTGATCAAAGGGACAACGTCCATATATATGAGATGCACATTCAAATCCTCTTAGAGATGTGTATAAGCAGGGATAGCAGCAAGTCCCGGCCAGGCAAAAAGGACTCAACTGTGGATCAGTGGTAATATGGAGAGGGTACGGTGGGGAGGCTGTAGAGGGTAAGTCTGTGCTCTCATCACAGGCCTACCATGGTGGATATGGTCAAAAGCAGGTAAAGACGGAAGCAGCTGGGAAGAAAAAGCAAGTCCATATGGACAATCAACATAGTCTATGGATGCGAGCGTGTAACGCTCAGAGGAATCTCACCCTCCGTAAAGATGCTTCCATGTATTGGCCTTGGCAGTAATGGAATCCAACTGGCTGAGTCCCGAGAGGAGGAGGAGGAGGTTGTGGCCGGGCTGGGACCAGGATAGCTTGGCACTCGGGGCAGCATCCAGGTGGGCCGTGTAGTTCCTGTGGATCTCTCGGCCCTGCTCCCGCAGGCGGCGATCAATTTGGATTGCCAAATTGATTAGGGTGTCCAGGGTGTGAGGAACCCTGACACGAGCTAGCTCATCCTTGAGTGGCTCGGAGAGACCTATCCTGAACTGATAGCAGAGGGCCGCATCATTCCAGGCCGTATCAGCGCTCCAGCGACAGAACTCAGACACATAATCCTCCTTGGTAGAGGGCATGAAGCGCGGCTTCCGCGGTGGCAGCCTGGTGAGGGTCCTCGTACAACTGGACCATGGCTTGGAAGAAAAGATCCAAACTGGAGGTCTCCGGGGCCTTCTGCTCAAGAAGACGGTGGGCCTAGGCTTGGGACTCATCCAAGAGGAGCGAGATGACTAGTCAAACTTTGATGGCTACCAATGAGAAAGTACAGGGTTGGAGTGCAAAGTACAATTCACAGGAATTGCGAAACGCCCAAAACCTCCTACGGTCCCCTGTAATCCGTTTGGGCATGGCCACTTTGAGCTCCGTAGGCAGGGTTACGATGGTGCGAGAAGCGGCCTGGCTGGGTCCAGCTGGAGAGATCCTGAACCCGATTTTCAAAACGAGTGTATCAATCTTGCAAGTTTTTCACCGCTTGGGTAAGTCTGGCTAGATATGCACACGTTTCTTCCATAGGAGAGGGCCCCTGCGCAGACTCGAACATGGCTATCCGCTACTGTCACGTACCTGGGGGTAGAGTCTGGCTTATGCAGTGGGCAACCCCTCTTGCTACCCTGATTTGGGAACCCCTGGTAGAGTAGACAGGTGGTTCGGGAGTGCAGGATGGCATGAGGGCTGGACTGGGTCACAGATGGTAGGTGAAGGTCCACTGAAGAACTTGTGCAGATAGGAGGGTAGTGATGCAGGCCAGGTCGGTAACAAGCTGGTAGTGCGGTACAGAAGAAGCAGGCAGGCGGATGGTCAGGTACAGGCAGGGTTGGCAACAGGTGGGCAGCAGAAGTACACAGGGGTCAGGCAGAGATGAAGTCGTAGGCAAGCCGAGCTCTATGCAGGCAGAAAACAAGCAGAGTCAGAGGAAAGCCGGAGTCACAGATAACAGGAAGCTTCACTAAACAGATCACAGGGGTTACAGGTAACAGGAACGCTGTAGAACGGACAGCAGTTGTTTCCTGGTGCTGGCCGTTCAAATAGACTGTTTGGCGCCAGTGACGGCGCGCACAAGTGCATGCCTGCACATAGGCGAACCCGCAATGACTTCAGACTGTGGTTTCTGACAACATCTATAAACCTAAAACCCGTAGACTATGGGTTTGATGCATCAGGTTGGTCCAAGAATGAATAGTGTAAAATGTGTGCTTTACTTTCTTTAATCGGTTTGCCCAGGCAGGAAGAGTACTGGGAGTACTAAGAAGAAGTTATGCTTCATGTAACAGCAAGGACTTTTCTCTATGATTAAGCGAATTGGGTAAAACATGTCAGAGGAGTGGTCCTGGGGGTGGGACCATGTGCTGAAGCTTGTCGGCTGATTAGTATCTTGCCTGTGAGGACATCATCGGTGTGCAGATTTTACTTTGAATTATACTGACACATGTGTGCAAGAGTCATGGACTCCAAACCGGCACTTGGATCCAGCATACGAAGGAAGCATTTGGATCGTTGGAGCAGTGGAGTTTGTCTTTTGACTATAAACAGCAGTAACCTTGCTCTTTTAAATTACAGTGCCTCTCTTTAATATGGATTTTAATAATAGAAAAGGTAATAGGACCCAGGGTATATTTTTACTCACTAAATGCAATTTCAATGACCGTTTCAGGCCTTACACTTGGCGTATGCTACAAGAGATCTAGGGTACCTGCCTGAGGTCCCAGGTCCTATAATTGATACTGGTACACTGATTGCTAAATCTTCACACCAAGCTACACCATTCTTGATCTCTGAACAAGTATCTTGCATATAATCTTTATACCTACCTCAGATATTTCATAACCAGTATCATTGTTCATATTTCTACACCTGCACACCTGACTGTAATACACTACTGCATTTACACAATTCTATACACAGCAACATTATAATTTCTCTTTCTGTTTTTAACAGACTGTAATGGATTTCTGTATCACTGCATCTATTTAGACCAAATCTGATTGTTGCAGATCCGTACTGAATCTCTTCTTTACAAATCCATAACTTAAGACTTTAGTTCTCTTTTTTGCCTGTTGACAATGTACATGCAGAATTCTGTAATACAACTGCCATCTTTAAACCTAATTACATCCCATATTAATCCTTATATATCTTAAACATGATGTGCTATATATGATTGTTACTCTTATGCCACAGTTACCTACTGCACTTTCACATGATGAAAGTATGCATGCAAATGACCATTTATGTCTGTGTTACACGTGATCACACATTTTACATATCTAACATATTTATGTATAGAAAATTATGTACATTTAAATCTAGCTGCTGGCCAGAATTGGCAGCAAAACCTTACAATTTACATTTCACCAAATTGTATTTCAGGAAATACCCCTGTCTGATATCCTCCACATTGAGGCATTTGATAGTAAACCCAATGGGCTTGCAAAAGATGGAGATACCCCTCATTGCTTTGAGTTACTGACAGATACTTTGGTGTACTATGTGGGAGAGCGACGTTCCACTCCACAAAGTGGGCATAATAGAGCAGATTCTGGAGACACCTGGTACAGAATGATCCGAAAAGCCCTGATGCCAGGCATGGATGAGAGCAGCACTCCAAAGAAGCCACCTCAGTCAAGTATTCCAGGTGAGATGTTCTCTTCTCATAACCAATTAAATTTGTTTTCTATTGTAAAACTGCATCCCAGTTAATAAATATCCAGGTGCTAGAGGAGAGTTGACAAATTTTGACATGGGTGGTAAAAATATTTTTAGAAAATACAGTATCAAGTTCAATGAGCATCTGTACAAATACTGTTTCTCCTACGTTCACTGACAGACGCAGCTCTTCATTGACTTGTGGGGTTTATGCTTGTCCCACTAGGAGTTAGCTAGGCAGGGGAAAGAACAGTTGGCCCCTCCCATGGGGCCGTCCTCTCTTCCCACATAAACCCTCCACATAGCATAGCTCCTCAGTTTCAATGCCTAGTTTGCATAGGAGTTGACCTGGCTCCCTTAGGGGATTTGCAGTCTGGATTGTGATTGCTTTTTTACTTTTATTTTTATTCTTATTTCTTTACTTTTTCACTACTACTTCTATCAAGCAACGAAGTCTGCTATCAAGAAGCCGGCCGGGGCATAGAGAGTCGCTCGGACTCTGTACTTTCCCCGGCCTGGCGGACCAATGCGAGCCAGTCCCGCAGTATGGGGACCCGCCGCATCGTGCCCGTTCCGTGCGGGCGGCCTGGGGTGACCCCCATCTGTGCCCAAGTCCCGGATTGCGGTCCGGTTGGGGCGATTTCTTCGGCCGGCAGCATCCCGTCCAGGCAGGGGCGGAAGGTCTGCAAACGGGTGGCTACCCGCTGCTCCCGACAGGAGTGGTGAGTGAGAGTTCCTCCCTTCCCCCCTTTTCAGGGGCGGAGGGGGGACCGACGCCGTCCGTGATGATTTTGGGTAGCCACTGGGTAAGGGCGCCATGGGGCCCTTTCCACCCCCTGCCGTACCCGATCGTTTGCGCTGCATTTTTGGGGTCCACGCCGCCATGCGGTGATCCACCGCCTTTTTGCGGTGGATCGCCGCCATTTTCCCGTAGCCGCGGACATACTGAGCAGATGGAGCATTCCCTCTAGCGCTCAGAGCAGCCATTGACGGTACTGCACGTTCCTCTGCAGGTGGTTTCTGCCTCTAGTGTCTACACGGCGGCCATATTGGAGTCCCCTGCTGCTGTAAAAAACTTGCTGGTGGCGGTGGGTGCAGTCTTCCTGGGTGTCCCTGGTGCTCTGTGGGGCGGTGGTGTGCGGCTGTGTGGGGGTGCCTTAAGGCTAGTGTTCACTTGCATTTTACTGAAGGTGTTTTTTGGGGGAAAAAATGATGACAGTCTATCCCACTGGGACCGCTGAGGAGGATTCAGCGGCAGCGCAATCTGTGCAAGGGGCCTTTTTGGACCAGCTGCGGGGTCCTTCAGTGAGTTCCTCCACCGGGCGGATGTCGCCCTGCAGGTTCCTAGGAAGCGTCCTCCACCCCCCCTGTTCTTCTGGGGAGGACTCTGATCCGGAAGTGGCCTCGGGGGTCACAGGGACCCCAGTGGACCTCTCAGATGGTACACTGGGCCCCTCGGACGGAGTGGAGGACCAAGGGGCAGCCGCTGCACGCAAAAAGGCGCTGGTGTCCGCCATCATCACTGGTATTTGCACTACGCTGCGACTGAACCAGGATGGCGAATCGCAGACTTCTGCGTATGTGTGTGGGTCCACCAGGCCCCCCAGGGCCCCTAAGGCTTACCCCTATGATCAATTTTTTGATCATCTGATCTGTCGGGAATGGCAGCGTCCGCAACAGTCTTTTTCACTGTCAAAACGCTTGCCACTCGCTATTCCTTGAGGAAAGCTTCTTGAAGAAATGGTAGTCGCCTGTGGTGGACCCACCGATAGCCCACCTGAATGAGGCAACGACCATTCCTCTGGAAGGGGCCCTTTCCTTTAGGGACCCAGCTGATAGGCGGACAGAGGCGGTGTTAAAAAGCTCTCTTCCTGGTAGCAGGCTCAGCTCTGCGGCCGGCCCTGGCGTCTGCCATGGCGACGCAATATCTGGCTGAGCGCATGGCAGAGCTCCAGAATGATCTGGACTGCGGCCATCTGGTGGATGCGCCGCAGAGAGCTGATTTTTTGCACCAAGGTATTATGTACCTCTGTGACGCGGCAGTGGATCTACTGCCTATGTTGTCCAGAATGGAGTTTTTTTGCTGTCATCCTCAGAAGGGTTCTCGGGTTACGGTCATGGTCCGGAGACCATGTGTCCAAAAAAGGCCTCGCAGATCTCCCCTTGCAGGGTGGACGTCTATTCGGCCCACAACTGAATGAGATCATTAAGGATTTCACAGGAGGCAAGAGCACTTTCCTCCCAGAGCCCCGGAGGCGTGAGTTTCGCCGTAGACAGGGGCCCCCTGCCTCTGGTCAGAAGAGCTTTTTTCACGCCACGGGCGCAGTGGGCAAAGGGACCTGTTCAGGTAAGACCGCTGTAGGGGCCGAAACTCAGCAGTGGCAGCGAAAGACCGAAAAGGCGGAGGACAAGTCCTCCTCCGCCTGATGGGCTGCCCCCACCCAGGCTCGGGTGGGGGGACGTCTTCTGGGGTTCGCAGACCGGTGGCTTGCTCGCACTTCCGACCAGTGGGTCCAGGAAGTAGTGTCCATCGGGTACAGGATAGAGTTCAACACTCTACCCCCAGGCAGGTTTTTCCCATCGAACTTGGGGCTCCCGCAGGCACGCCGGGAGGTCCTCCTTGGGGCTGTCCAAGCACTCTCGGACCAAGGGGTGATCGTGCCAGTGCCTCCAGTGGAGAGGTTTCGAGGGTTTTACTCAAACCTGTTCGTGGTCCCCAAAAAGGGGGGGGGTGGCCAGTACTGGACCCGAAGGCCCTGAACCGATATGTGAAGGCGCGAAAATTCCGGATGAAATCGATCCGCTCGGTTGTGGCCGCCCTCCATCAGGGGGAATTACTGGCGTCTCTGGACATCAGGGATGCGTACCTTCATATGTCTATTTGTCCATGGCATCATCGTTTTCTTCGCTTTTGCAGTGGGGGACCTCCATTATCAATTCATGGCACTCCCTTTCGGTCTGGCCTCAGCCCCTCGAGTTTTCACAAAACTGGTTGCTCCGGTACTGGCGTTACTGCGACAGAGAGGCATTGCGGTAGTAGCCTACCTGGACATCCTGCTCCTGAGAGCTGAGTCCGCCTCGGCTCTGGAAGAGAATGTGAGATTCACCATGACCTCGCTGCAGGACCTCGGCTGGTTGCTCAACCTGCAGAAGTCGACGGTATCTCCATCCTGTCACCTGGAGTATCTGGGTCTGATTCTGGACACAGAGCAGGCGAAGGTGTTCCTTCCTCCGGCCAAGTTGCTGTCGCTGCAGTCGGCAGTGCGAACCCTCCTGTCACACCGACGGTCTTCAGTACGATTCTGTATGCGGGTGCTGGGGCTCATGGTCTCCACTTTCGAGGCGATACCTTACGCTCAGAGTCACACTCGACTTCTCCAGCGAGCGATTCTGTCTCAGTGGGACAGGTCCCCATGTTCCTTGGACCTTCTGATCCGCCTGAACTCCCAGACCAGGGCATCTCTGACCTGGTGGCTTAGGGACTCGGCGTTGAACCAGGGGAAGTCATTCCTGCCCCTTCAGTGGGTGATCATCACCACGGACGCCAGCCTTGCAGGCTGGGGCGGGATCCTGGGGCGGCTGCCTGCCCAGGGCCGTTGGTCGGTGCAGGAAGCTCGCCTCCCCATCAATGTGCTGGAGCTGAGAGCGATCGGATTATGCCTATCTCCTGGACAGTGAGGTTGCAGGGTCATCTGATCCGGATTCAGTGGGACAATGCCACAGCAGTGGCATATGTGAACTATCAGGGCGGCACGAGGAGTCCAGCAGCTGCGGCAGAGGCAGCTCTGATACTGCGTTGGGCGGAATGTCACGTTCCGGCAATCTCCGCCATTTACATTCCAGGCGTAGAAAACTGGCAGGCGGACTTTCTCAGTCGCCAGCCGCTGGATCAGGGAGAGTGGTCTCCATCTGGAGGTATTCACCCAGACTTCGCCGCAGATGGGGGACGCCGGACGTGGATTTCATGGCATCTCGGTCCAATCACAAGGTAAAGACCTTTGTGTCCAAAACGAAGGGTCCGTTGGCAGTGGCCACGGACACTCTGGTGGCCCCTGGGGCCGTTATCGCCTTCTGTACGCCTTCCCTCCGATAAAACTTCTTACCGCGATTGATACGCAGAATAGTAGTGGAGGGAATACCAATAATCCTGGTGGCTCCAGATTGGTCTCGGCGCACGTGGTACGCCGACGTGGTGCAAATGGTGGTGGACATTCCCTGGCGGCTCCCGCTGCGAGACGACTTACTGTCTCAGGGGCCCATCTTGCACCCCGCTTTACCATTGCTGGCTTTGACGGCCTGACTTTTGAGTCCCAGGTGCTGAGGGACGGGAGTCGCTGACTCTGTGATCCCTACCTTATTAAAGGCTCGCAAGTGTACTTCTCGCAGGATATATCACCGCACCTGGAAGGCTTTCTTAGCTTGGTGCGAGGCGGAGGGTCATAACCCTCGCTCTTACGTGGTAAACTGGCTTTGAGTACTCTCAAGGATCAGATATCGGCTCTGGCGATTCTTTTTCAGAGACCTTTGGCTTCGCACTCGTTGATTCGTACCTTTGTACAAGGTGCGCGACATGTGGTGCCTCGGGTGAGGTCTCCGATTGCTCCGTGGGATTTGAATTTGGTGCTTTATGTGCTTCAGAAACCGCCATATGAAAAAATCAGGGAGATTTCCTTACAACTGCTCTCGCAGAAGGTGGCCTTTTTTGGTGGCCATCACTTCCACCAGACGGGTGTCTGAGTTGGCGGCCCTGTTGTGCAAGTCTCCCTAGTCCTGCACAAGGACAGGGCGGTCTTGCGACTCTCTCCTTCTTTCCTTCCGAAAGTGGTTTCTTCCTTTCACATTAACGAAGATATTGTTCTTCCTTCATTGTGCCCACGTCCTTCGCACCCAAAGAGTTTGGGTTGCATGCCTTGGACGTAGTAAGGGCCTTACGAGTGTATTTGGCTATTACAGCTTCCTTTCAGAAGTCTGATTCTTTGTTTGTGCTGACAGAGGGTCCGCGCAAAAGGTTTGGCGGCCTCGTCGGCTACTGTCTCTCGTTGGATTAGACAGACCGTGACCCACGCATATTCTGTTTGGGGCAAGTTTCCCCCTTTTCCGGTCACGGGTCATTCTACCCGGGCTGTTAGCACTTCCTGGGTTTTCAGACACCAGGCCTCGGTGTCACAGGTGTGCAAGGCCGCCACTTGGGCCTCGGTACACACCTTCACTAAGTTTTATAAGATTGATGTGTTAGCATCTTCAGATGCTGCTTTTGGCCGCAAAGTTTTGCAGGCGGCAGTGTAGGCGCGTCTGGCGCCTCCTTAGAGGTTCTGTTGCGTACAGTTGTTATCGTGTACCCACCCCTCTTTTTTGACACAGCTTGGGGACGTCCCCACAAGTCAATGAAGAGCTGCGTCTGTCAGTGAACGTAGGAGAAAAAGGGATTTTATTAAAACTTACCATAAAATCCTTTTCTCCGAGTTCACTGACAGACACAGCACCCACCCCTCTGTGCTCTGTTTCGGTACGGCTTGTATATGAACTGAGGAGCTATGCAATGTGGAGGGTTTATGTGGGAAGAGAGGACGGCCCCATGGGAGGGGCCAGCTGTTCTTTTCCCTGCCTAGTTAACTCCTAGTGGGACAAGCATAAACCCCACAAGTCAATGAAGATCTGCGTCTGTCAGTGAACTCGGAGAAAAGGATTTTACGGTAAGCTTTAATAAAATCCCTTTATGCTATTTCATAAATATGAAATAGCTGTTACAGTGTGTTAAAAAGCAGAATAAATACTGACATCATCGTGGCCCGACCATTCAAATGGCTGGAGCATGCAAAGCTGAAAGGAATAATGAGTGAAGACTAAAGCCCTGTCAGCGGTGACAGCACGCCGCTGAAGGGATCTACTTTACAGTAAAATATGGTATGCATACTAGAACATTATGACATTAGCCTGCAAGAAGACCATTTTTTAAGAGAGTTTGCTTTAAATTAAACAAACCTGTTGGATTATGAGTTTTATCCATGCTGTAAATAGAAATGTCTTTATTATAAAAGTTTTGCAGACCTATTACCAAAAGTCAATAAAATCAGCAATGAGTATGCCAGCAAACTAGAAGAATCAAAAACTTACCCTTATAAATGTGTGTCAGCCAGGAACTGATATATGAAGCATTAGGGAGGGGATATTATGCAGCTAACTAGGGAGGGGAATGGTGATTATAGCTTAAAAAAGGGATTTATTTATCATTAATAAATACATCTAGCCCTGACACTGGGATTGGTAGAGTTTCCTGCACTACTGAGAAATGACCTATAGAGCCCCTTCCTGCCTTTGGGCCCTTCATTGGTAGGATGGATGTCTTTCACTGTTACACAATATTCTTGTTAACTTGTTGTTGTTTTTTTGGCGCAGTTGCGCTTTGTTGCTACAACCTCTTTGCTTGCTTCTGGATTCTAGCCCATGATGTCTTCAGTACAGACCGTTACCCTGATGCAATTGCACTCCTTGAGGCAGTTGTCTCCACTCACTGCCCTGGGTCCTTGAAGTTAAGTGCCTGTTTACCTTACCCAGCCTGTGATCTTATGTTTGACTGCCATACTAACTCTTCCTCATGGGGGATGTCCCGATAATTTCATGCAATGTCAGAGGTTTCAGTGATCCGCTTAAACGCACAATGGCGACCTCAGTCTTTAAGCAGTACCAGCCAGCCCTTGTGTGTTTACAGGAGACTCATTTGACTGCGGATTCTTTAAACTGCATGCATTATCATTGGGTAGGGTATGCCTGCCACTCAGTCCATACCTGTGCAGTGCACCAGGAGTTAGCCTCCTGGTGCACTGCCAGATTGCCTTTGAGGCTTTGGCGAGAGAGGTGGATGGCAATGGCAGATATATCTTTATACATTGTAAAATATTTCATTTTGAGTGTACCTTGGCCATTGTCTATGTGCCACCCCCATTTTCAATGGCAGTACTCAGACAATTAATACATTTCCTCCTGGATAAGCCAGATGTGCCATTGTTGCTTGTGGGGGACTTAAATGGGTACATGTGTCCTAATCTAGATAAACTTCCACCTATTCCAGTTGACCCTCAACTTGAAGGTACAATGCTCCAACGATTTGCGAGAGCGATGGGATTAATAGTCCTCTGGAGGTGTAAAAACCCCACAGAGCGACAGTTCTCCTGTTTCTCTAAGATCTGTATGTCCCTCTCAAAGATAGACCTTTGTCTTTTGCCACAGAACTGTGTTCTGCTTGTTTCCAAAATACAGTATACCAAGAGGACGGTGTCAGATCATTCTCCCGTGGTCGTGTGGCTCACTGCTAAACCTTCTACCAATCTACCTAGAGCACCATGGAAACTTAACCTCTTCTGGTTAAACCTGTTTCCT
The DNA here is from genome assembly GCA_018402905.1 of Glandirana rugosa. NCBI lineage: Eukaryota > Metazoa > Chordata > Amphibia > Anura > Ranidae > Glandirana > Glandirana rugosa. The sequence goes on along the minus strand of BLSH010325916.1, from coordinate 373,832 downwards.
GATCACCTATCTATTACAATGCGTATCACTGAAAATTTTCAAATACATGCTGACTTTGCCGACATGCGTATGGGCTGGGGTGCTTTTAAATTTTACCTGAGAGGGGTATTTATTGATGAGGTCAAAACAGTGCAAAACGTCACACGGGAGCATGACCGACAGTTTTCGCAAAGGACACAACAGGCAGAGAGGCAATACGTAACAGGTCCCTCTCTCATGAATCAGGAGGCCTAGGTGGAAGTGCAGAAGGGTACTTGGGGAACTGCAGTTCTCAGCGGCACGACGACTACAAGTATACCCATTGTGAAATCTGATGTATGCCAGCCACATCCCATAATATTGGATACCAAGTGGTAAATCCCCCACAGGAGTCGGGATTTTTTAGGCAAGCATAACACCATTGTATCATAAAAAAAAGCAGCAGAACGAAGGAGATTTTTTAAAAAGCTAATTTTTTATGAGGAAGGGGAACAGGCGGGCCGGTTGTTGGCTAGGATTGCCAATGCACAACAGGGAGCTACACCTATCGTGGCCATGTACCTAGCAAATGGCGCTCTGACCAACTCCCCCGAGCTCATCATGGCCGAGCTGGCGCAGTTCTATGAAGAACTATACCAGTCAAAGACGTGGGATACCCCATCGGGCACTTTGCAATACTTAGCGGAAATTAATCTCCCACAGTTCTCAGAGGCCCTAGATGCCCCTATCACTGAGGAGGAAATTGCTGCAGCCATTGTCTCATTCCCAAACTATAAGGCCCCTGGGAGGATGGCATCCTCATTGAGGTCGATAAGCTGTTTTCGGATGTTTTAACACCCCAGCTACTAAAAGTCTATAACAAGGCACAACAGAGGGGATGTCTACCCGAATACATGTCAAAAGCCCATATAGTACTGCTCTTAAAACAGGGAAAGTTGCACACAGATCCTAATTCTTATAGGCCCATATCCTTGCTCCCAGTTGATGTGAAAATCTTGGCCAAAATCCTAGCCATCCAACTAAATAAATATATTGCCGCTATTATACATCCCGACCAGTCCGGCTTTATGCCTTTAAAGTCCACGGGCATCAATATTAGAAGAGTATACGCAGAGTAATATGCAGACGCAGGCTGACAATGCAGGGCACTGAGTGTTGCTGTCATTAGATGCCAATAAGGCTTTTGACAGTGTGGAATGGTCTTATTTGTGGCAGGCATTGCGACGCTTCGGCGAGGCCTTTGTGGGTCCAGCTGCTTTATCATGCACCTATGGCATCTATCTGGGAGAAAGACAGGTCTTCCCCAGTTTTTAGATTGGGGGGAGGGAAGAAGCAGGGGTACAATCTATCATTATTGCTTTTTGCTCTTGTTATTGAGTCCCTAGCAGCCATGGTAAGGGATGATGAAGCGATAAAGGGCTTTGAGTACAGAGGGTTGAGGGAAAAGATTACTCTCTATGCAGATGATATGCTCTTCTTTTTAGTGGACACAAATGCCTCCGTTAAGGAGCTAATGCAGGTGATAACAAATTTTGGTTTACACTCAGGCTTAACGATTAATTGGGCTAAATCTGCTCTTCTGCCCCTTGACACAGAAATCTCTCCATCTCTCACCACATTTTGCCTAGTGCCTGTAGTTCGATCATTCAAATATTTGGGAGTCCATATTTCCCCCGCCATAACTGATTATTGTAAACTTAATATTATGCCCCTTCTACATAGGTTTAAGGCTAGAATTGTGGTTTGGAACAAACTATGGCTCTCACTTATTGGGAGAGTCAATCTTATAAAAATGATCCTCATGTTCTAGCTCCTCTATCTGTTACACAACTCACCGGTAGCGATTCCCCTATACATTTTTAGATTGGTTAACACAATTTTCTGTGCATTACTATGGAGGGATAAGAATTAAGTTAGAGCAGTTGCAGAGGTCAAAGGATGCGGAGGAGTCGCTGTACCCAGTCCGTGGCTATATTATTTGGCCTCCCAGCTGCAACATCTTATTGGGGTGTTTGACTGCGATCCAAATGCCAACAACTCTATATCCCCCTCCACACATTCCGTTATGAGACCTCACATGGGAGCTTGGGATATACCGGGGTACATACTCCTTGATGCAGAAAGTGTGGTCGAAGATCCGTCTACTGCAGGGCATCACAGGTTTCACGTCCTATAGTCTAGTTCACGATGCAGTCTACCCTCCCCTTCATGATGCAATTTTATTACTTTCAACTCAGGCATGCAGTTTGTGCTCAGGGATTGGCCACAGACTGGACTCTATCTCCCCCTCCTGTCTTTCGATATGTCCAGTCAGTGGAGGACACAAGAGGCTTTATTCCCACCTGTTCTGGTATGCTATTACCTTTTATTTAGATGGTCACCCTTGTAACACTAAGGATAAGTGGGAGTGAGATGTGGGACCATTGGAAGACGAACTTTCAATGCCCTTGAGTCTGTCCTACACAATTCCCTTAATACCACCCAGAAGCTCTCGCTGATTTTTACTGTGCTTCAGGTTTATTACACACCATCAAAATTGCACCGCATGGGTATCCTACAATCCCCTCCATGCGCTAGATGCACATCTGTTGCTGGAGACCTTGTCCATTTGTTGTGGAGGTGCCCTAGGCTCCACTGTTATTGAATCAGTCTTCCACATTATAGTCCCCCTTGAACCCACCAAGTGTATCTTGGGCATCTTAGATGATCTTCAGCTAACGGAAACACAGCAAATAGCGGTTAACAGAACCCTATTTCAGGCCCCTAAAATCATTCTGCAACTGTGGAAGATGGATAGAGCACCCACCCATAAAGGAATGGATATGTACAGTATCTCACAAAAGTGAGTACACCCCTCACATTTTTGTAAACCTTTTATTATATCTTTTCATGTGACAACACTGAAGAAATTACACTTTGCTACAATGTAAAGCAGTGAGTATACAGCTTGTATAACAGTGTGAATTTGCTGTCCCCTCAAAATAACTCAACACACAGCCATTAATGTCTAAATTGCTGGCAACAAAAGTGAGTACACCCCTAAATGAAAATGTCCAAAATTGGACCCAATTAGCCATGTTCCCTCCCCGGTGTCATGTGACTTGTTAGTGTTACAAGGTCTCAGGTGTGAATGGGGATCAGGTGTGTAAAATTTAGTGTTATCGCTTTCACTCTCTCATACTGGTCACTGGAAGTTCAACATGGCACCTCATGGCAAAGAACTCTGAGGATCTGAAAAAAATAATTGTTGCTCTACCTAAAGATGGCCTAGGCTATAAGAAGATTGCCAAGACCCTGAAACTGAGCTGCAGCACGGTGGCCAAGATCATACAGCGGTTTAACAGGACAGGTTCCACTCAGAACAGGCCTTGCCATGGTTAACCAAAGAAGTTGAGTGCATGTGCTCAGCGTCATATCCAGAGGTTGTCTTTGGGAAATAGATGTATGAGTGTTGCCTGCATTGCTGCAGAGATTGAAGGGGTGGGGGGAGGGTCAGCCTGTCAGTGCTCAGACCATACGCTGCATACTGCATCAAATTGGTCTGCATGGCTGTCGCCCCAGAACGAAGCCTCTTCTAAAGATGATGCACAAGAAAGCCAGCAGTTTGCTGAAGACAAGCAGACTAAGGACATGGATTACTGGAACAATGGCCTGTGGTCTGATGAGAGCAAGATAAACTTATTTGGTTCAGATGCTGTTAAACATGTGTGGTGGCAACCAGGTGAGGAGTACAAAGACAAGTGTGTCTTGCCTACAGTCAAGCATGGTGGTGGGAATGTCATGTCTGGGGCTACATGAGTGCTGCTGGCACTGGGGAGCTACAGTTCACTGAGCGAACCATGAATGCCAACATGTACTGTGACATAGTGAAGCAGAACATGATCCCCTCCCTTTGGAGACTGGGCCACAGGGCAGTATTCCAACATGATAATGACCCCAAACACACCTCCAAGACGACCACTGCCTTGCTAAAGAAGTGAAGGGTAAAGGTGATGGAATGGCCAAGCATGTCTCAGTCCTAAACCCTATTTAGCATCTGTGGGGTATCCTCAAATGGAAGGTGGAGGAGTGCAAGCTCTCTAACATCCACCAGCTCCGTGATGTCATTGAGGAGTGGAAGAGGACTCCAATGGAAACCTGTGAAGCTCTGGTGAACTCCATGCCCAAGAGGGTTAAGATAATACTGATAAATGGTTGCCACACAAAATATTGACACTTTGGACCCAGTTTGGACATTTTCACTTAGGGGTATACTCACTTTTGTTGCCAGCAGTTTAGACATTAATGGCTGTGTGTTGAGTTAATTTGAGGGGACAGCAAGTTTACATACAAGCTGTACAGTCACTACTTTACATTGTAGAAAAGTGTAATTTCTTCAGTGTTGTCACATGAAAAGATATAATAAAATGTGAGGGGTGTACTTACTTTTGTGAGATACTGTAACATGGGTTACACTCTCAACCTGGAGAAACTAATTTTTCAGCACAGGGTGTGTCTTCATATGTTCGATTGAATATGGTTGGCAGTGCCGGGACTTGCTCCTACTGAGTTGGTGATGGACAGGATCTTGGGATAACTCGCATTTTGTCAAGTTGTATGCATAGTATAGGATCTGTGTAGGGTACTTACATTATTCTCCGTTAATTACTGATGGATGCGTTACTGTACAGGGTCACGCTCTGACTGTACATGCTGTAATGTACTGCTCTTAGTGTTATGTTAATCGTGGACCTGGAATTCAATTCCTGGCTGTAAGTTTTGTGGCTGTATCTTGTGTTGTCCATATGTTTCAACCCAATAAATACTGTTCTTGATTAAAAAATAAATAAATAAGTCTATTTTTCTACTTTCCTATAGGAGCATATCTTGAACCACAGCAGAATTTGGTAAGTCAATTTTGTTCACATACAAGCTTTCTACTTTCACATACTACTTTAATATACAACTGTAATGAGTTGTATATAATTGGTAATTGCCACACTTTTTCCGTGACTCTTACATTTTATTGAGTATATACTATCTTTTTCTTAACTCCTTCGCAGCCATTGACATATGGCATACCTTGACAGCAGTGGTGGAGTTTTACACACACAGGCCTCATACACACGGGCGTATGACAAAAAATTAGCAAAAGGTCAGGCCCGACGTCAGGGAAAAATCAGCGTTTTTTTTTTGCGTTTTGCATCGGCGTTAGTGAGCGTTAGTAAGCGTTGGCGTCAATAGGCGTTTTAAAAAAAAAAAAACAAAACATTCCTCTGCTATCTTTTAACCAGAAAACACCAGCGTCAAAAACGCTGGTTAAAGGCCGGTACGGCGACAGTGAGTGTTTTGCCGGTTTAGCATCAAAAACGCCAAAACGCTACAGCCTCGGAACGCGCTGGTCCCGCGTTCTAGTTACAGCTCACTAACACCGATGTCCTCTACTGCTCAAGAATGTCTGCGTTTTTAGGGGGCCATTGAATAACATAGAGAGCTGCAAAAAAACGCCCAAAAACGTGGCGTCAAAAAACGCCCGTGTGTATGAGGCCTAAATCTGACAAGCCAACAGTCGATTGTCAGGTGGAAGCTGCTCAATTGCTTCCACACACCCCTGGTATTGGCCCATAGGTGTGCGCAGCCTATTGCATTAAGGTGTGCCCCGCAAATGTATTAAAATTTGGACGTTGTTAGCAGAGCAGTGGACTTGTCAGTATTTTTTTATTTTTATTATTTTATTTTTCACAACTTTTTTAACCACTTCAGATCCGCGCTATAGCCAAAGTACGGCTCCAGCGCGGATCTGAAATGCCCGGAGGACGTCCATGGACGTCCTCCACTGCGCATGCTCCCGCGCGCCCCCTGGCGGCAGCGGCGGTGCGCGCGCCGCACGAGCGTGCCCGCGGGTCGGGCGGACTCGATGTCCGCCCGGACCCGCCGATCACCTTTAGGAGCCTCAGAACGGGGAACCGCCGTTGTAAACACGGCGGTTCCCCGTTCTGTGACAGGGGACATGCCAGATCTACTGATCCCTGTCACTGGGATCAGTGAGATCTGTCATGTCCCGGCCAGCCCTGCCCCCCCACAGTTAGAACACACCCAGGGAACATTTATTAACCCCTTCACTGCCCCCTGCTGGTTAACCCCTTCACTGCCAATGACATTTATACAGTAATCAGTGGACATTTAAATTTCTGATCGCTGTATAAATGTCATTGGTCCCAAAAATGTGTAAAAAATGTCCGACATTTCCGCCACGATATCGCAGTCCCAATAAAAATCGCAGATCGCTGCCATTACTAGTAAAAAAAAAAAAATAATAAAAACGCCATAAATCAATTCCCAGTTTGTAGACGCGATAACTTTTGCGCAAACCAATCAATATACGCCGATTGCGATTTTTTTTTTTTACCAAAAATATGTAGAAGAATATATATCGGCCAAAACTGATGAATAATTTTTTTAATGGATTTGTACTTTAGCAAAAAGTAAAAAATATTGTTCTTTTTTGCAAAATTGTCGCTCATTTTTTGTTTATAGCGGCGATCAGAAATGGAGCAGAGGGGATCAAATACCACCAAAAGAAAGCTCTATTTGTGGGAAAAAAAGGACGCAAATTTTATTTGGGTACAACGTCGCACGACCGCGCAATTGTCATTCAAAATGCGACAGCGCTGAAAGCCAAAAATTGGTCTGGGCAGGAGGGGGGTTTAAGTGCCGGGTAAGGAAGTGGTTAAGGAACCCTGTTAGTGGGGGGCTTTGGTGAAACATCGGCAAGGGCAATCTGCGGCGCACAGGGTGATTAGGGTGTGCCCAGGCACCCCCGGCACACCCCCTGCGCACGCCTATGCATTGGCCCATATGTTATGTCTCTGCTTTCAGAAAAATATATAATGTTTTGGGAGTTTTAAGTGTTCTTCAGGCCTAAAATAATTTTTTAAACGTGTGAAAAAATGCAAAAACAGCTCTGGGGCAGAGCTAAGCTGGAGTGCAAATAATGTAATACTCCAGCTAGGCCTTCCTTTAAATCTACAGAATATTGTATTTTACTTTAGATCACATACACTGATGGTAACCTTTGCTTACATTTTACATAGTTAGTCTGGTTGAAAAAAGACACAAGTCCATCTAGTTCAACCAATAAAAGGGAAAGAAAAAAAAAATTACAATCCTATGTACACTATCCTATACCCACATTTAATCCAGAGGAAGGCAAAAGAACAGCAAATTTGCTCCAGCAGGGGAAAAAATCTTTCCTGATCCCTCTAACAGTAATTGGATATTCCCTGGATCAACTTTACCTATAAATATTAGTATCCTGTTGCATATATTATGTACGTTTAGGAAAGAATCCAGGACTTTTTAAAGCAATCTGCTGAGCTGGACAGAACTAGCTCTTGAGGGAGTTTATTCCGCAATTTCAAAACACTTACTGTGAAGAAGCCTTTCCGTATTTGGAGATGAAATCTCTTTTCTTGCAGTAAAGAGTGCCCCCTTGTCCTCCGTGATGACCTTAAAATGAATAACTCAACCCCAAGTTCACTATAAGGACCACTTATTTATTTATACATGTTGATCATATCCCCCCATAATCTCCTCTTCTCAAGAGAGAATAAATTCAGCCCCTCTAATCCTTCCTCATAGTTGAACTCCTTCATGCCTCTTCTCAATTTGGTTGCTCTTCTCTGCACTTTCTCCAGTTCCCCAGTATCCCTTTTGAGAACTGGTGCCCATTTTATTCACTACCTTAACTGAAGTATGAAAAGTAGTGGGCTGAGTCTCAGCAAGCTTAGAATGGAAGGCCTCAAACAAAATGGGCAAATCACATTATTTACCATTTTCAAGATACAGTGGTTATAGAAAAGACTCACCCCCTTTAAAATTATCACATTGTATTGCTTAGTAGTCCAAAATGAAGGCATACACAGTTTTTGTTTTATCCAGCTGTATTTATTATTGCAACCTACAACATCCAAGTGAAAGACATAACAACAACATGCCAGAAAAAAAGAGAAAAACAGAATCACTGAGTTGGAAAAAGGATCACCCCCCCCCCCCCTTATGCCAGTATTTTGTTGGGCCACATTTTGCATTAATTACAGCCTTTAGTCTGTTGGGATATGTCTCCACTAACTTTGCACGTCTAGACTTTGCAATATTTGCCCACTCTTCTTTGCAGAACAGCTCAAGTAAAGTTAAATTTGATGGTGACCATTTGTCGACTGCAGTCTTCAAGTTATCCCTTTTCCAACTCAGTGATTCTGTTTTTTATTTTTCTGACATGTTGGTGTTATATATTTCACTTGGATGTTATAAGTTGCACTGGTAAATACAGCTGGATAAAACAAAAACTGTCTGTCTTCATTTCAGGCTGCAAAGCAACAAATGTGATTATTTTAAATGGGGGAGGTGATTATTTTCTATGCCCACTGTATACCACTTAGTTTAGAAGTCCTAGATGTTTATCATATACAGTCAGGTCCATAAATATTGGGACATCAACACAATTCTAATCTTTTTGGCTCTATAAACCACCACAATGGATTTGAAATGAAACTAACAATATGTGCTTTAACTGCAGACTTTCAGCTTTAATTTGAGGGTATTTACATCCATATCAGGTGAACGGTGTAGGAATTACAAAAGTTTGTATATGTGCCTCCCACTTTTTAAGGGACCAAAAGTAATGGGACAATTGGCTGCTCAGCTGTTCCATGGCCAGGTGTGTGTTATTCCCTCATTATCCCATTTACAAGTAGCAGATAAAAGGTCCAGAGTTCATTTCAAGTGTGCTATTTGCATTTGGAATCTGTTGCTGTCAACTCTCAATATGAGATCCAAAGAGCTGTCACTATCAGTGAAGCAAGCCATCATTAGGCTGAAAAAACAAAACAAACCCATCAGAGAGATAGCAAAAACATTAGGTGCGGCCAAATCAACTGTTTGGAACATCCTTGGAAAGAAAGAACGCAGAATGAGCTCAGCAACACCAAAAGACCCGGAAGACCACGGAAAAAAACTGTGGTGGATGACTGAAGAATTCTTTCCCTTGTGAAGAAAACACCCTTCACAACAGTTGGCCAGATCAAAAACACTCTCCAGGAGGTAGGTGTATGTGTGTCAAAGTCAACAATCAAGAGAAGACTTCACCAGATTGAATACAGAGAGTTCACCACAAGATGTAAACCATTGGTGAGCCTCAAAAACAGGAAGGCCAGATTAGACTTTGCCAAACAACATCTAAAAAAGCCTTCACAGTTCTGGAACAACATCCTATGGACAGATGAGACCAAGATCAACTTGTACCAGAATGATGGGAAGAGAAGAGTATGGAGAAGGAAAGGAACTGCTCATGATCCAAAGCATACCACCTCATCAGTGAAGCATGGTGGTGGTAGTGTCATGGCGTGGGCTTGTATGGCTGCCAAAGGAACTGGTTCTCTTGTATTTATTGATGATGTGACTGCTGACAAAAGAAGCAGGATGAATTCTGAAGTGTTTCGGGCAATATTATCTGCTCCTATTCAGCCAAATGCTTCAGAACTCATTGGACGGTGCTTCACAGTGCAGTTGGACAATGACACGAAGCATATTGCGAAAGCAACCAAAGAGTTTTTTAAGGGAAAGAAGTGGAATGTTCTGCAATGGTCAAGTCAATCACCTGACCTGAATCCGATTGAGCATGCATTTCACTTGCTGAAGACAAAACTGAAAGGAAAATGCCCCAAGAACAAGCAGGAACTGAATACAGTTGCAGTAGAGGCCTGGCAGAGCATCACCAGGGATGAAACCCAGTGTCTGGTGATGTCTATGTGTTCCAGACTTCAGGTTGTAATTGACTGCAAATGATTTGCAACCAAGTATTAAAAAGTGAAAGTTTGGTTTATGATTGTTAATCTGTCCCATTACTTTTGGTCCCTTTAAAAAGTGGGAGGCAGATATACAGACTGTTGTAATTCCTACACCATTCACCTGATTTGGATGAAAATACCCTCAAATTTAAGCTGAAAGTCTGCAGTTAAAGCACATCTTGTTTGTTTCCGTTCAAATCCATTGTGGTGGTGTATAGAGCCAAAAAGATTAGAATTGTGTTGATGTCCCAATATTTATGGACCTGACTGTAGAATTTATAAACAGCTGTTTTTTGTAATTGATTTTGTATTAGGGCCATTTCACTCTGGCAATGCATTCCAGTGCGTTGCCATGCAGTGCGATGTTGCAGACCATTCATGTGAATAGGCTGCAATAGCACTGGAATGCGGAAAAAGTAGTGCATGCAATACGTTAAATAAAAAACCACTGCGCCAGATCGCATGGTACGATCGCACCTTGCGATTTGGTGCCTGCAAATGCACTGTTTGCGTGTATGGGGTGCATGATTGGCATCCGCTTTAGATCACAAAAGGCAGTACGTTTTAGAGCAGTGCAAAGAACGTGCACGGAAGGCACCTTTCCTGCACTGTGTTGTGGTGTGAATGACCCTAAATCTGATATACATTTTTCTTTCTCCTAGGATATCAGTCATATGTACCAGATCTTCCCAGATGAAGTTCTGGGTTCAGGACAATTTGGAATTGTCTATGGCGGTAAGAGATCACATTCCCTTCCTCTTTTCATGAAAGATTGTTTTAAATAAGGAATAAACACTTTTTTTTTTATTAAGCAATGTTAATGCTTTCTATTCTAAGATAGCAGTGTTGAATGTCTCAATATTTAACTAGAAACATTTTTTCCTTAACATAACCTTGTTGGTTATTTTATGAGCGATAGATTGTTATCCGGATAAGTAAAAAAGGAATGGAAGGCATAAGGATCAGTTTAGAAAATTATTCTTGATCAACAGCAGCAATCATTTGCAGCCACTGATATTCCAACAGTGGTGGATGAGGCTATCAGAATACAATGTGATTCATCCATCCAGCTTCTTTATGTGGATAAAGGAATGTTACTTTTCATACTACTTCCTTCATGTCCTATCACAGATTATTTTCAGCATGTTGGTACAATGTACTATGGTTAGGAGCTTGTTATTGCCCCTAAGGCTCAATTCACATCAAATCAATTTGCTTTTTAGTGCTTTTATCAGCTTTTTTTGCTGTGCTTTCTGCATTTTTTACTGCGATTTGCGGGGTTTTTTCGGGGAAATTTTGTTGCTAGCAGATTTAAAAATGCAAACCACGGCAAAATCGCAGTAAAACCGCAACAAAAACGCAGCACTTGCGTTTTTCTTGCATGCCCATTGAAGTCTTTTACATGCAAAACGCTGCACAAAAAAGCATTGATGTGAACATGTTCCATAGGAACCCATGTTAAAAAAAGTTACCTGCATTTCTGCAAAATGAATCAAAAAACGCATTAGTGTGAATTGAGCCTTAATTAGTACTAAGTGCCCAGTCCTCGACTGAATATAATATTTGGCCATAAAATTAGGAGAGTTTTGTGCTATTTATGGCCAACTGTAAAGTTTGTTTTAAAATGTGTTAAAATGAATTGGAATCTTAGTATAATAGGTTAAATTCACAAAGATAACAAACTAGCATGATGATTCTTATTTTCCATGTAACAAATGAAAGTTATTTTCATCAGTGTCCAATCAGATTTCATAATTAGGCAAGCCATAGATGATGATTTTCTTTCCTCTAACCATGGGTTGCAGAAATGAAAATCGCTTGATTCCCCTCAATTCAGTGTTGATGGGGTAATCCCTCCCGAAACGCTACTGTGTTCGACTGGCGGCCGGCAGTAGTCGCAAGAAAAACATTCCGACAGGCTGGTTGTACGGAAGTAAAACTAGCCTGGCCATAGGTTGGTCAAATCTGGCTAGGTTCACACATATGCGATGCAAGAACCCGCGCGATTCCCGCCTCACATGTCACCAGCCGGCAGTTCACACTGCCCTATGCCAACCACAGGTGTCAATAGAAAGTTAATGACACCCCCAGATCGGTTCGCAAATCGTAGTGCAAACTGCCAAATGGAGCAAAATGGGATTGCATAGGTGTGAACACCCATGCGATCCAATTCCAGTGCGGACAAAAAAAAGGGTCCTGCGCCATTTTGGTGCGAATGCGATGCGATTTCAGCCATACAGTTTGTAAGGCTGAAATTTGCATCACACAGACATCACATGTGATCTGCACAGCAATGTGGTGGTGCGAATCACATGCAATGCTTATGCATATTGCACATATGTGTGAACCGACACTCTCAGCCGGTCCCTGCTGATCCAGCTGAAATTTGATGCATCTATGGGCAGCTTATACTCACATGGCTGAAATGTGGATCCTTATCTCTATGTTAAAGCTTTGTAAACTGACTTTTGTCTGCTATCTACAGCTAAACTTTGCTTTGTAAGCTGAAGCTGCCAATTATTTGGCTATAGGAAAGGTCAATCTCACAATAATATAGTTTGAGGCACACTGGTTATAAACAGATCTCATATTTATGAATTACCACAATCAGATATTGGATTTTTCAACAACCGTGGGATTTAAAAACATTTTTATTGCCATATGAAACAAGTAAGCTTTTATATGCACTATGGTGATGCATCATAATACTATATTTCTTCATGAATTGTAGATACGATTGTTTGATTCTTGTTGTAGCGCTACCCCCCCCTAGGAGCCGCTGATTGATGCTTGTCCTCTGGAACTGCCGTGACCTTGGAAACCCCTCAATCCTTATGACACTCAATATTCAGTCATGGATTTCATAAACAATGCTTAGCAACCTTGCCAAGGTTCAGTCAATACTGTATTGAATACTTCAAAGCAGTTCAGATTCGTAGTGGAAACAATCTGCATGTAACAATACTCAGTCAATGAATATTAGACAATTAAATAGATTAAAGTGGATGTAAACCCACCACCCACCCAGTATAAACTGATGACACAATATTAATGTATATATACATGCAAGCCTCCTGCATCTATCCCTATCTTTCAAATGTCCTTCCAGTAAGCACTAACAGCTCTGTAAAACTCTGAAATCAGAGGGTGTCGGTGTTTGCTGGAATTTGGTGGTTGGAGTTGTGATGTCACAAACCTCCCCACCCACCTCTATACTGAGATATTGAAGAGGGAGGGGGGGGGCGTGTAAAACTTTCTCTGCTGTGTGAAGGAGATAAGCAAATTGCTTGTCACTCACAGAGCAAGGGGCGGATCGACTGTGTATTTCCCTGTTAGTCTGACTTTCTCTTCCTGAAAAAAGATAAGCTCATTACTCACAGTTGGATTCACTTTTTGTGGCAAGACTGGGCACAGATGATATGACATGCTATACTCTACCAGGCAGAATTATTAATTAAATTTTTTTTTTCGGGTTTACATCCACTTTAACGCAGATAACAAGGAACCACTGGGTGGAGCAGCATAGACTGTAACAGGGTTCTCCAGAAATGCAACTCAGACTGTGTGCAATCTCGATTGAGGATAGAACTCTGGTGCAGGAAAGGGTAGATGAACAGGCTATGGAGCAGTAGTAGGATGATGTGAAGAATGCACAGCAGGCTGCAGTGGAGATGGTGGGACGCTGCTGCTTGGTATGCAAGGAGCTAGAAGGAGGGGGGGCTGGATTTGAAGGTCCTCTCCCCTCCCAAAGCACCCCCCAGCACACATCTGCCCCCCACTCCAACTTCTAGCACAAGCCCACACCGTTCCCGAAGGGCACCCCCAGCACACATCTGCCCCCCCTCTACCTTCTAGCACAAGCCACATCCGTTCCCAAAGCACCCCTCCCCTTCACTCCCCCACCTTCCAGCACAAGTTCTCTCTCCTCTCAAGTAGCCCCCCCCCCAGCACATATCTGACCCTTCCACCCCAACTTCTAGCACAAGCAGGGCCAAAACTTGGGGGGGGGGGCAGGAGATCATGTGTTCCCCAGATGCTGCATTGAGAGGGGTGCCACCACTAGGGTTGCCACCTGTCTGGGTTTTGAATATTGTGTCTGGGTTCCAGTCCACCTGAAACTCCGACACATTATTCAGACCAGACTGTGGTTCCCCATGTTCCCATGCTTGTGACCTCCCTTTAACACCTGGACAGGAGGGCAGCATTTACTAGAAGCGTTCGGCTGTACTTTCCTCCTGAAGCTGCTGAAAGCCATCTTCTTCTCTGTCTTCTCCCGCTGGCATTCAGCAGTTGCAGGAGGAAAATGCAACTGATCGGGTTTAGTAAATGGCGCCCCTACCACCCTTCCTGTTCAGGTTCCATGTCTTTCTGCTGCCTCCCCCCCCCCCCCATCCCCACCACAGCACTGCTGGCTTCCCTCCCCTCCCGCCAGCTGCTGCAGAGATGTGTCAGGATTGAGATCAGGGAAATGGGACGGCAAACATTTACTGGCCCCTTCCTTTTCTGAGTGAACACAGTGAGTGATTGGTACCACTGTTTATATTGTAAAAAATAGTAAAACATAAAATTGTAAAAAAAATAAAAATAAAAAACTACTCACTCTGTCCTCTGCCCTGCTGACACCATCCTCTGCCCTGCTGACACCGTGCTTTGCCCTACTGACACCATCCTCTGCCTTACTGACACCAACATGTCCCTATTACCAAAACTTTGAAATTTCTTCTATATTACCATCTTTTGGCTTATTTATTTATAACATTATAATTTCTCTCTCTGGGCATGTGTGGATGGAGAACTTCTATCTCAGTTTTTTTATTGGGGGGGAGGGTCTGGCGCCTAACTGAGTCTTTTACCCGGTTGAAACAATGCCTAGCTCCAGCACTGTTGGTATGGATGTCTCTGTGTTTCTAACTGCTGGTGAAGACTATGGCGCTGGGTATTTGGTGCTGGGATATGCGGTGCCCCTAAACCTCTAGCTGCTTGCATAGGATGGTCACTGGAATGCTGGATGCAGAAATACTGTGTCGCTGTATCTCTCTGCAGCAGCTGGCAGAACGACAACACCTGATTGAACTCTCCGATGTTTCCAAGGCAAGTCTGTGAGCCTGCCAATTAGTTACATTTATAGACCTTCCCAGAATCCCCTGTTGCTCTGGTTCCCATGGAAGTTGTAGTGTCTGGGCTGCTTCACTGTTCAATAACTGTTAGCTGAGGGACTACATGTCCCAAGATCCTCTGCTTTCAGGGTCAGGAAGGGTGACTTCCCTCTAGATGAAGGAAGGTGATGCAATGATCATAACATAAACATAAGGGGGGAAATAAACAACCTGTTATTTACTCAGTAATGTCTCCTGTCTTCCATCACTTAGTAGCCCCACACTTTGTAGCTCAAAATTAAATATGTTATCTATGTATTTTATTTTTTTTTAAAGGAAAGCATCGGAAAACTGGGAGAGATGTTGCAATAAAAATTATTGATAAACTCAGATTTCCTAGTAGACAAGAAAGTCAACTCAGAAATGAGGTGGCCATATTACAGGTAATAGATCATTTTATTAGACTGATAAATGTTGTTTTATTTAAATTCCTTAACACATTTGTTTATGGATTGTGTGTCTCCAGTACGCAACAGTCTCATTGTAATTTCAATATTTTCACCAATAATTCAAGGCTAGAATAGTTCCAAGAAATAGAGTGCACTTAACAACATAACTTATACAACATGATATATTTAAAGCAGTCCAAAACCTATATGTGTGTGTTTTGCCTATGGATAATGGGTCTTGAGGTCAGAGTGGGGTTTCAGTTAATAGCATGTACCTATAAAAGCTCTTTGAGCTGTAATGCCTTTGACGATGCTATGCACACGGTTGTGACCTTTTGGCAATGTGTTATTAAATGACTGATGGAAAACTCTTTAGAAAAGACAACTAAAACCTGCATTCTGCATTTTTCTGCAACAATATGGGCACAAAAAGACAGTGAGATCACAGGCAATCCTCTTGCCCAGGCCTGGACTGGGACAAAAAATAGGCCCGGCCATTTTAGACTGAGCAGCCAGCACTGACTGGGGGGGTGGTTTCGGCCCTTCACACAGTGATATAAAGGGGACTGCACTGTAAAGGAGCACTGTAACAATTACAGTGCAGTCCCCTTTATATTACAGTGTCCCCTGCAATCATGTTCCCCCTTTTATCTGTAATCACAATGCCCCCTTTTACTTTCAGGTCACTGTGCATATCTCCAGCTCCTTCTGCCCTCTGCTACCATATATCAGGTTCTGCACAGTTTCCCTTACATCAGAGTCGGCACAGATCCCCCCCTTACATCAGAGTCGGCACAGACCACCCCTCCCCCCTTACATCAGAGTCCGCACAGACCCCCCTTACATCAGAGTCCGCACAGACCCCCCTTACATCAGAGTCCGCACAGACCCCCCTTACATCAGAGTCCGCACAGACCCCCCTTACATCAGAGTTCGCACAGCCCCCCCTTACATCAGAGTCCGCACAGACCCCCCCCTTACATCAGAGTCTGCACAGACCCCCCCCTTACATCAGAGTCTGCACAGACCCCCCCTTACATCAGAGTCTGCACAGACCCCCCCTTACATCAGAGTCTGCACAGACCCCCCCTTACATCAGAGTCTGCACAGACCCCCCCCCTTACAATCTGCAGAATTTCCACTTACTGTAAGGGGGAGCTCTGTGGACTTCAATGTAAAGAGGAACTCTTATTTAAGGGGGGATGCTGTGGACTCTGGCGTAAGGGGGTCTTTGCATACCAAAGCCACCACCCCTTTGCATCAGAGTCCACAGAGCACCCTTAAAATTATATTTATACAGTGGGAGGCAGGAGAGGCTCAGATATAGACTGTCTGCAGCTTATCTCTTCTGGGTTCAAGCTTCCCGCCCACACATCCCCGGGCAGTGTGGGTGGGATAGACCCAGGAGTCACAGGAGGGGTGGGAGGAAGAGGAGCAGTCCGTCCACGGAGAGCGGAACTGCCAGCGTCAGCGCTGAGCTGTGTGTGAGAGAGATGCACAGCTCAGCCCATGCAGCCATCAATCACATTCCTAGTTCCACTGGAGGAGACACAGGCACGGACGCATAGCGGTAGGTGAGTGGCGGTCGCGGCCTGTGTTAACACTGTCCAGGCCGTGATCGCTGCTTACCTCCCACTGTGTGGCCTGGACATCAATAGGCCAGGGAGCGGAAGGCTCCGGCCCACCGGGCAAATTCCGGTCTGCCCTATGGCCAGTCCGGGCCTGCTCTTACCATCTGATGTAGGCACAATGGAAATAAAAATCAGTCCACCCAAGCATGACTCATTTTTTGGTGGATACTGAAGAATTCATTATTTTTGATGACTACTTATAACACTCGTATACACCATGCCTATGCACTTTGCACAGAAACCCTTATAACACAGTCATTCCTTGTTTCTTCAGAACTTGCGTTCCCATGGGGTCGTTGACCTTGAAGCTATGTGTGAGACTCCAGAGCGCATCTACGTGGTTATGGAGAAGCTGCACGGGGACATGTTGGAAATGATCCTCTCAAGTGACAAAGGGAGACTTCCTGAGAGAATCACCAGATTTATTGTCACACAGGTAAATTCTGAAAGGGGAAGACTGAACTGCATGCAAACACAACAGTTATGAAATCTATTGAGAAATGATAATCTTCATATTTTGTAATGGAGTGACTGACATACCACACATACAGATTTTTATTCACATAGCCAAAGCGCTATGAGTATTTTGACATTGCATGGGTGCTTTAAAGGCAAAGTTCACCTTAATAATTAATAATTTATAATAAATAATAAAAGCACATACTTTTGCAGCACAACAATATGCATTTATTATTTTTTCCCTCAGGACTGGAGCTTGCAAAGCATTGCACCCATGATTAGTTGATCAGGGGTGCAATGTCAGGCTCCTGCTTTCAGCCCATACCTCCATACAGGTAGACTGTTTGCAAGCTGCAGGGCTTGTGAATGAACAATGAGAGCATGAATCAGCGCCCTTGCAGTTCATTCAAAACTACAAGCCTTCAACCGCGGTGGCCGACAGTTCTCTCATTCACAGATCACAGCTGAGCTATTTTCAAAATGTGATAGTGGAGAGTATCCCCCGCTCAATATCACAGGGAGGGAGGGGATTGGGGTGTGGGGGGCAGGTCTGGAGCATCTTAGACATTACACCCAAAATATGGGTGTAACTTGTAACATGCTCAGAAAGGTGAGATTATCCTTTATAAGATCAGACAAAAACGATTGACTCCCTCTCAAAATATGAGCCCATTTCTTATGGGTAAGGGTCTCTTTCAAGTCTGACCCTAATCCAAAGAATAAATCATGAATTTAAGAAGAGATACAGAGGTTCACATGTTTTTAAATAAATAACGTGGCCCAACAATAATAAAATAAGGATATAAGCCACATTCATGACAAATATCTAGTCCTATGGAACTATCTACAAGTATTGAGCACTAAGAGACATTGATGGATAAGTAAATATTCTTATTTCTATGTTTGTGTATCTTTTATGGACTTTGGTGGTGAGATCCATGTGCTTAACGTGAACCTGTGCCCAGACTATGCACAAAAAGTAATTTTTATAACACGTCAACATTAAGGATTAACAGCTGCCCGGAAAAATGGGTAGATATACACACCCTAAGTGCTAGTTCACACCAGATGCAGTTCTGTGTGCATTTTTCTGCACTAAAAATGCATGCACAGTGTTTTCCATTTATTCCAATGGCTCTAGTTCACACTAGTGCAGTCAGTTTCTGCGTAGCGTCACGTGGCGCTACGCATCGAGTTTTGAGCTACAGACAGAGACCGGAAGTGGTGCTGGTAGACAAGCTTGCCACTAGTGGATTGACATATGTGTTTTTAACCAGAAAAAGTAAGTGTAATGAGCTGGTTTGTGTAATAAATTGATATTTTAAACAATATCACACAACTCCTCTTTCATTTAACATCCACACTGAGGTACTGGCAAAGACCCCCCTGGAGCACCATAGAGGAAGACCATTAACTGTATGTTTCAAAAAATGGCCAAATGGTTTATGGAATGGTTTTATTTATATATATATATATATATATATATATAGATATAGATATAGATATTATATTATATTTTATATATATATATATTATATAATATATATTTATATAATATAATATATATAGCCAATGGCCCTCTTAGGGGTGGCTGGTAGTAGTGGTTCACCTGCTCATACCTGCCCTCAATCACGTCCTTCACACATCCGGAGTCATCAATCAGGCCAGTTCTTTGTTTTTTGCTTTTTTATTCAGGGGATTGAACATGGATAGGGTAGGGGTGACTGGGATGCCCCAGGAATTAACAGTTCTTGAACGGGACCAATATACACTGGGATCAGGCAACCTTCTACGACTTTCCCCCTCTGCTCTGACCGATACAGAATAGCACTTGGCAGGCTGGCCTACTTTAACCACAAGCGCTTTGTCCCCATGGATGGCACGTCCAGGTCTTCAACTCCACGAACCTGCTCCAGGCACTGGAGTCCTGCCTTCTAGGGGGTTTAGGTACATGAAGGTAGTCCCACACCATCTCATCCTCCCATTCTTCCCGTGATCTCTCCACTACCTCCATGATTGCTGTTGGGGCATATGGATAGTCCATGCCCCACTCCAGGGTAACTTTGCGGCACACCTCTTGCTGAAACCGGGAAAGCCTAGGCAGCTCCCTAGCCTTCCCTCTCCTGGGTAAAACATGGGCATCTGGTGATCGGATCACCCACTGATGAAAGGTGCTTGCCCTGGTTTGGATGGCCCTTTGGAAAATCGGCAGCTGTGAGTAACTAGGGTTCCTGCCGCTTTTTGGGTATCCAGCTCCAACTCTGAGTCTTTCCCTGGGTCCAGATCTTTTGGCTCATGGGAGTCCCCGGTCTCCCACTCTTCCTCACCTGAACCCTCCTTTGGACTTGACCACTCCACCAGCTGTTTCAGAGACCCAAATCCAGCCAGCAGTCTGGGAGAACCCAAGTCAATAGGCCTGTCCATGATCTCCCTTCCTGGTCTCCAGAGAGCGCGCTCCGCTGGACTGGGAATGGCTATGGGGCCTGTCTCTGAATTAACAGGGGACACTAACTCCTGCAGGGCAGTGCTCACGGAGTACTGGTCCTCGATTGGGCCAATGATCGCTGCCAATTCTCCCTTTTCCAGTTCCTCTCTGCTCACGGGGGAGCTGCAAGGCCACAACTCTCTTCCCCCTTTTTCGCGTGGTTCCAGGCCCGCTCTGGCCTTCTGGGGTCTTTGTCTCTCCGACACACACATCCCTGAGTGCAGGTCCACGATAAAGTAGCGTGGGTTCTGCTGAACAGGCGCCCATTGCAGCAATGGCTGGTAGCAATGTCTACACCGGACCCATGGGTCCATCACTGCGGTAGAGTACTGACACTCAGGACACAGCAGACAAAGTCTCTCTTTCCCCTCTGCCACCCCGAGGGTGAATCCCCTGTGGTGCTCAAGGCGGACGCCCGTATCTACAAGCGTCCATTCCGGTTTGTCCGACATCCAGGTAATGGCTGGCAACATCCGACTCCCCACCATCTTCCTCCACTACGTGGTGTCTATATGGGCTGGGAAACTGCTGTCCCCTCCAGCAGTGAGCCCCACCCCCTCACTTCCAGACAGGCTGACCGCTGTAACCCTTGAGGTGCAGGATGACACTTTGCAGACATGCTGGCTCCTGTGAGACTTGTCTGGACTTGTTTGCCATTACGATGGTAACTGTAACGCTTGCAGCACCCCTTGTTCTCCCATATGGGACCACTCTAACACAGTCACTCCTCTTGGTCCCCTTTCTCCTTACTGCAGAAAACAATCTCTGGTACACATTACTATTAACAGCAGTTTTTTTTATGAAAAAGTTCAGGTTGCCCAGCAATTGCAGGTCGCTGGTCATATTTAGCTTTTGATGCAGAATGTCTGACCACAGCATGGCTCGGGATATATTTTTAATCCTCGGGCGCCGTGGTTACAACGGGTTATAAATTAGCACAGCAATTAAACACAGCAGCAAGTGTCCGCCCCAGTGCCGGTTGGAGCCACTGGGAAACAGGAGCAGCAATTGGTAACTGCTCCGCTGGTTGCTACGGGCAACGACACAATTGCAAAATGTCCCTCATGGCAGGTAATCACACAGTCCTTCTCCGAGTTCAATCCTGGTAAATAGAAAAAACAAGCAAAGTTCCTCAGCTCAGTCCACTGTGGTTGCTAGGGGTAATGACTGGCAGCCTTACACGAGACAGGTGAATACCGGATGAGCACCCCAAGTGTAGCCAATGGCCCCTTTAGGGGTGGCTGGTAGCAGTGGTTCACCTGCTCATACCTGCCCTCAATCACGTCCTTCACACATCCGGAGTCATCAATCAGGCCAGTTCTTTGTTTTGTTTTTTTATTTAGGGGATTAAACTTGGATAGGGTAGGAGTGACGTTGGGATGGCCCAGGAATTAACAGTTCTTGAACGGGACAAATATACACTCGCAGTATATACACTCCGAACTTCCTCCAGCACAACTCTTGCTGATTTCACTTCTCCATTTCCACTCTCCTGCACAACACTTGGTTTCCTTTACACAGAGGCCTAGAAGGAAATTTACTAGCCTCCTCACCAAATCTTCTGGCCTAGCTGGTGCGGTGAAGCCTGCTGTCCGTTAGCAGTACCTCTGATCCAACTGTTTCCCCACATGTGTAGCAAACAGTCTCTATGTACCAGCTAGCCTGATGGACTACTGCTCCCAGCCCATCCTCTTTTCATTGCCTGAACACTGCCCTTGACACACTGTAGGCCCAGTCTCTTCCTGCATCTGCTTCCAGCTCACACATCTCTCAACTGCTGCAGCTTGCATCTCCTCTTCCCTGGGCTGTGTCACTCATCACCTCAGTGATCTTTCTCCTGGGGTCTCCACTGGCAGTACACACTTGCTGTCTCTCCTGCTCCTTTGTGTCTCTCCACCAGGGCGCTCCATCCTGGACTGCACCCGAGCCCCAGGACTGAGTTCACCCCCCCAGACTAGGGGCTTCTTCCTGTCCTCCGACAGCCTCAGCACCCCATACTCCAGACTTCCACCCAAACTACTCCTCCCAGACTGGATGGACCGAGGGTATTTAAGGAAATCTGCTCCACCCAAGCCAGAGTTGGGGATTGGTCAAGACTCCTTACCATACCCAGAAAGCTCCACCCCCTCTCCTCACTCCCCCTTTCCAGCATCTTCTGGAACAGCGGAGAAGTTACCAAGGGGAACCCCTTCCTTTAGCCCCCCACTCCTCCCTAGGCCACTCCCATGCCCAGGATCAAAACAACCAGGCCTGCACCTACTGTCAGGCCTGACTAAATTTACCTCACCTAACACACAAAAACCTATACCTAAGCACCTACCTAAATTAGGGGGTACTACATGTATATAAGTGGTCAATGTTGGACATCTCCGGAACATGGATGAAGTTGAAATCAATCCCATAGTACACATATGCACATGAAAAGTGCCAATGGTGTAATTATCACGTATCTAAAACTTTCTCAGTTCAATCATTTTAAGTTATCATTACAATAAAAAAGGATATTAATTGTAATGTGAATTATAAAAACAACCTGAAATAAATAAAAATGTAATGATAAAATAAATAATAAAACAAAAATAAATTGATAACAGAGAATACAATGCAGAGAAAAAAATCCAAAACTAGACAAAAGTGATGTTAGTGCAGTGATCCACCCCTGCTGTGCCTTTGTGTTCCGATGGGGACTGCCCCCCACCAACGCACACTGATCAGCCATTGGCTGATCAGATGCAGGTCAGATGCTGGTTTTCCAGGATGCTCATTCGACAGAAGCTATTCGTGAGACTGTAGAACAGGCAACTTTATACACAGGCTAAAAGTCAGTCGGTTCCTGCGGAACCAGATGTTTTTTGCAGATTTTTGGCCTGTGTGTACAAGGCTTAACTCAGACCCCTCACGCATCTAATTACACCCTCTCCATTGGGGTCACCAATGTCAATGCCCAAAAATGTAATACCTCTTGGGTCCATATAGTATATTTTCTAAAACGTGCTAAGAGACTGTGGTCTTTAAATCCTCTGTTAACATGTATGTATGTAAATATGTTCCCTCAAACAATCTCTTAGCCTCCTAGTCATCTTTCCTATATATTGTTTCCCGCAGGGGCACTGTAATACATAGACTACAAACCTGGTATTACATGAAATAAAAGAATTTACCTCGTAGTTTCATTCGGAGATTTGTAAACAAAAGTATTGAGACTTAACATATCTAGTTCCATATAGAGTACAAATCAGGGCTGGTGCAAGGATTTGTCTACTTAGGCGAAGGTGCATTTTGGAAAAATTGTACCTTGGAAGAGAACCTATCACATTAGGGGCAATTTTATCCTTCAAATTGGGAGTCCTTCTTCTGCAGTAAACAATATATAGGAAGGACCAGATAGAGATCATTTGAGGAAAAATATTTTTAATATTAAGAGAGGATTTAAAGGCCACAGTCTCTTGGTGCATTTCAGAAAATATCACCGCATGGACCCAAGAGATAATAAAGTATAACTATAGGCAAAACCTTTTCATTGTGGATAGAGCAAGGGAGGGTTTATAGGAAGTTAAACAGGAAGTGAAAGGAAATCCCTGCACATTAAGGGAATTCCCTGGGGACCCCCAAGTCACCAGAAGTGTCCCCATTGGAAGATTTCCTTTCTATTACTTTTCTCGAGACAACCCAAAATGTGGGGTTTTCTTTTACTTTCACTTTCAAAGATAATGGTAAACAGGACAAACAGAGAGGGTAAATCTCCTTAATGGGAGCACAGAAAACAATAAAAACTGACAAGCATTCTAAATCCCTCTATGCTCTATCCCATATTAAAAAAAGAGCTTTTGTCTTTAATTATACTTTACATTTTTGGATATTGACAAATTGTGAACCCAAAGGAGAGAGTGTAATTGGACACAAGAGGTGTCTAAATGAGAAAATGCACTGGGTATATGAATTAAGAATGTTTACACCCTTTGCCTGAATGTAGACTTGGACATCAATTGTTTTATTGGTACCAAGTTAAGATTGAGCTCCAGTCATATGCACATTTTTTTGCACAGTTTGGCAGGCCATACACGGTTTGAATCTCGGCTGGTTCAGCATTCAAACCATTAATGGGCAGGCTGAATTTATCAAGTTGATAGATCAATCAACTTTGGTACAACCAACCTGTCGGAATTGCTTGCGATTATCACAGGTGGCTGCTATAGCCACTAGTGATAGTCGTTGTCTTCTCCCACCGGGGACCGCTTCCTTTTTAATTATGCACTATATGGGATTGATTTTAAATTCATCCATCTTTGGGATATTTATTTAATATAATTTGAAGATAATGTCCATCATTCACCGCTTAAATAATGAATAGTATATACTATTTGGTCATTTTTTGAAACCCATTGTTATGGGCGATATAGATGATCGCTTATATATGGTTTGTTAAATGTGTAAAACTTTTTTAAAACCTAATTGATAATCAATATAGTTTTGCGAACATTTACTATTTTTTGATTATTTTTTTTTAATTAATATTTTGTTAGTAGCAGTCTATAGTCTACATACATTTGGTGAGTTATACAAGCTAAGTTTGTTTTTTATCTACGCAAACATAGCTGGGGTACGTCGTGCCCGCATATGTAAAAAGCGTTCAAACCACACATGTGAGGTATCGCAACGAATGTAACGAATTGTAACTCTAAAAAATTTAAAGCATCGCCTATGGAGATTTTTAAGTACCTGAAGTTTGGCGCCATTCCACGAATGTACGCAATTTTAAAGCGCGACATGTTTGGTATCTACTCGGTGTAACATCATCTTTCACATTATGCAAAAAAAGTGTTTTTTTTTTCTTTTTTAATTCACAAAACAGTTTTTTTTTCCCCAAAAAAATGTGTTTGAAAAATTGCTGCGCAAATACCGTGCGACATAGAACGTTGCAATGACCACGGTTTTATTCCCTAGGGTCCCTGCTATATATATATATATATATATATATATATATATATATATATATATATATATATATAATGTTTGGGGGTTCTGGGTAATTTTCTAGCAATAAAAATATGATTTTTACATGTAGGAGAGAAGTGTCAGAATTGGCTTGGGAGGCAAGTGTTTAGGGTTTGACTCCCTCCAGGCACACCTGCCCTTAAAGCGAAGTTCCAGCTGAAATATGACTTTTAAGATAAAAATACCCCTAGAATACTCATGCCTCGTGCAATGTAACAAAGGTATGCTGTAAACTATGCCCAGTTTTTTATTTATGCAGCATCGTTTTCTTACTTTGTGAAGCTCCTGCACAGCGCGGCTATCTCCAGTGTGGGCATCTGAAGCCGCAGTGTCCTTCTTCCTGGATTCAGTGCATGCTGGCTACCCAGCATGCACCTGCCAATCTTGCGCATGTGCAGTGGGGTGCAGTGCAATCTTGGTCAGCTTGACATGACACAGCTCCAGTAACATGTAATATTGACTTCTATGGAAAATCTTGGTCAGCTTGACATGGCACTGGAGCAGTGCCATGTCAAGCTGACCAAGCTTTTCCATAGATGTCAATGTTAAATTTTACTGGAGCCATGCCATATCAAGCTGACCAAGATTTTCCATAGACTCCAATGTTAAATGTTATGGGAGCAGTGCCATGTCAAGCTGACCAAGATCTCCCAGGAGCCAATGCAAAGCCGGAAATGATGTATGGCACCATGGCCCCTAAAGGAGGATGTGAAATTAGATATAGGCATAAATCAGGTAAGTGAACAGAAAAAAAATAAATTCCCAATTCATTTAAAGGATGTACATTAGTGCTGCATGGTGAGGAGTGAAAAACGTTGGTGGAACTCCACGTTAATCTATCCATATGTGCTTCAATTTGGGAGACTCTCAAAATTATAGAGTTAGGACCACAGTACACTGGGGTGCCTTGACGTGACTGCTGCAGCTTGCACATATGTGTGCAAATGTGTACGCCCAAACTCCTTATTTTTAACATGAACTGTTAGCCATGGCCAATTTGGTTTTATTGCAGGCTAGCTGTTAAGCGAGCTGGGAAATTTTACTTTGGTTTTGATGTGCTTTACCAATCCATGTGGTCCTTGCTGCAAAGGCTAGCTTTAGGTTGGGTTGGTTGCCATTTGTTTGTAGTACCCAGATGTTGGCTGGGTTGTTGCTCAATAGCTTGCAGCTCTAAGTAGATTGTTTTTTTCCCCTGAGGGGAAGAATCCGTGAGCTTAGAGGAGGGGGGCTGCTTGTCCCTGGTGCAATTTTGACTGAATGTTTGATTACTTTACAAGCGGCTGCACTTAAGGACTGATTGTGTACTAGGATCCTGTGAGTAGAACTTCTTTACCTGTGCTAAACCTACTTTATGGTCCAGCCATGAACCTATAGACTGTTACAGTCTACCTGTTCTTGTGCTGCAGTTATCATCATATCTGTGCTGTAGTCTTCATCACTACTTGTGCTACACACCACTGGCCTAGATTAGGGTGACCAGACGTTCCTGGATGCGGGGGACAGTCCCTGGACTGAGGACACTGTCCCCAGAGCCAGTCTGTCCCTGGATTACAGGGGCGGTGCCAGGTACAGTCCGATCCTGGGTGGGTGCTGATGCAGAGGGGGCAGTCTGCCCCAGGTGCCATACACTGGGGGGGGGGTGTCAGGCTAGCGTCCCCCGCTGTGTCAGCTTTAATTTGATACACCGGGAGCCCACCGTCCCACAGGTTCAGTCTCCCGGTTTTCTCCTTTGAAAGACAGCACACTTGTCCAATGCTGGGAGGCGGGACCTGTGTAACGGCGGGAACCCGGCGATTAAAGTTAAAGCTGACACAGCGGGCGATGCTGGCTTGACACCCCCCCCCCAGTGTGTGGCACCCATAGTGGACCGCTCCCCCTCTGCCTCAGGATCTGTATGATCCCCTGCACAGGTGAGGCTGCATTGCTGGGCACAGGTGAGGCTGCATTGCTGGGCACAGGTGAGGCTGCATTGCTGGGCACAGGTGAGGCTGCATTGCTGGGCACTGGTGAGGCTGCATTCCTGGGCACTGGTGAGGTCATTGCTGGGCATAGGCAAGGCTGTATTGCTGAGCACAGACAAGGCTTCATTGCTGGTCACTGGTGAGGCTGCATTGGATGGGCACTGGTGAGGCTGCATTGCTGGGCACTGGTGAGGCTGCATTGATGGGCACTGGTGAAGCAACATTGCTGGGTACTGGTGAGGCTGCACTGGTGAGGTGGCGTTGATGGGCATTGGTGAGTCTGCATAGATGGGCATAGCTGAGCCCTGCATTCTTTATTTAGCACACTCCTGAGCCCTGCATTCTTTATGTAGGACACTCTTGAACCCTGCATCCTTTATGAAGGACACTCTTGAACCCTGCATTCTTTTGTAGCGTACTCCTGAACCCTGCATTTTTTAAGTAGTGCACTCCTGAGCCCTGCATTCTTTATGTAGTGCACTCCTGAGTCCTGCATTCTTTATGCAACACACTCCTGAATTCTGCACTCTGTTTTTTCTCTGTCTTATTTTCATAACATTTGGTAGTCATAGCTCAAAAATTCTAAGAAGTATCTTTTTATCTGGGGCTAAGAAGTATCTTTTTATTATCTTTATGGATGAAATGTGAGAAATAACGTATATATCATACATACATCATATATATCATACAATCATTCCATAAACACATACCGCATATATCAATTGAAGAAAATATGCTTATAAAATAGTTTACCATTTGCCAATAAAAAAAATAAAAAAAAAAAAAAAAATATATATATATATATATATATATATGTGTGTGTGTGTGTGTGTACTACATGGCTTGCCAAATAATTTGGGGCTCTTTTTTTGTTATGATGTTGACAAGTATGGAAATCCTGCTAATTATCCTGATTGCTTTTATGTTTAGTATTTTGTACACATACTACAGATGTACTGTTAAATTAGATAATTTATAGAGCTTTGCAAATAACGTATATGTTTTTTTCCAATTGTTAAAATATAGTTGTTTTTTTTTTTATTTCATTTTTTTGCAGATATTAATGGCCTTGAGGCACCTTCACTCAAAGAATATTGTTCACTGTGACCTTAAACCAGAAAATGTCCTCTTGGCTACAGAAGATGCCTTTCCACAAGTAAGTCATCAACTGGCAAGGCTTGAATTCCTTCAAGGGGACACGGCGTAACAGTCTGCACACAAACTCCCCTTTCATTACACACTGGACATTGTGGATTAAAAAAAGGATTCAAATGCACATATACAGTAAGATGTGCAAAAATGGAGGTTGTTGCAGAAAATATTGAAGGTTTTTTTGACCTGACAGAGTTGCTATAATTATTCTAATTTCATCCCCTCAGCGGGAGGCTCATTAACTCCTGTAACAAATGTTTCTTACTATAATGCATGCAAAATTGGAGGCATTTGGACTGATGTGTGCAGACAATGTTTTCAGATGTGTTGCATTCTTTAAAGAACAGTGTTGACGTTTTATTACGGGAGAAAAGCCTGTTCAAGACGGACTATCAGACCCCATTCACACCTGAGCATTTTGTAGCTTGAATATGCTTAAAGCCTGAAGCTACAAAACGCTGGAGGGAAAAAAAAAATCAATGATTCGCTATAGAGATGGTTCACATCTCCACTCAAAAACGCCAGAAAACCAAATGCCTGAAACAAGTTCCGCAGGTATTTTTGTCACGCAAATCGGGCATATTTGGGCGTTTCTGGAATTTGTATTGCCATAGATATCAATGGAAAAGCATCAGACGTGCATATTAGCGCGACTTGCGTTTCTTTGGGTGTTTGCAAATATGCGCGACAAATCGTGCAACAAAAAGCTTGAAAAACACCAGTAAACGCTACGCTCAGGTGTGAATGCAGCCTAAAGCTGGAGGTCAGCTTTAAAGCAGAAATCTGGGATAGGCAACAGAAATCCCCCATTAGTACACCCTCCTACACAAAACACTAAACAGTTAATACATTTGTGAAATTCCTTACCATTGAGGAGAAAAGTCTGACTGAATTTTCAGGAAGTCAGCTCTTTAATTCAAAAAATAACCGCATCTGTTCTGCCAAGGAGGAGGTGTTACAGCAGTGATTACATCATATCCTCTCCTCTCTCTTTACAGGAAGAGGGGCTACATTTCCCATGAACCTTTGGGAATTGCAGTAAATGTGGGTGGGTACAGCAGGCCTGTACATGTTAAATTTCAACTTGCCCACTTCAACATAAATCACACCCTATTTCTCCAGCCACGCTACTCAGCACAACACAGACAGTGAGGTGAAATTCTTAGAAATGTAAAACATGCACGTGCAAAATGTTTAGCTCATTCTATGTAGTCTACTTTCATTAAATATTGAATTCCCCCTTCTCTAGGTTTTCTGTTAACAGATTGCCCTTACATGCTTTATTTAATCATTACTGAATGGTAGACAAATGTCCATAATTATATATTATATCCACTATAATCTGCTGTAATTCAGTATTAAGTTTTACAAAAATGTTAATGCCTTATTCTCCTTTTGATGTATATTAGATGTGAAATCACATATCACTGGAATTATCGGACTTGAAGTTAATCTGTATGACAACCAGGGCTCGAGTCCTGCAAGAACGCATGGGAACGGCGTTCCTGTACTCTTTCCACAGCAGGAACCCCGTTCCTGTTAGCAGCTGCATCCTGCAGGACTGGCCTGTGAAGTGTGTGAGCTGTGTGGCAGACAGTGCCGTACCAACGGGGGTGTGGGGTGGTGGGGGGGGGGGGGGGTTGGGGACATGCCCCCCCGGGTGCCACATTTGGGGGGCCGCATATCCATGAGCTGAAAGCTGCTGCATTCGCTGGGCTGCTCCTTCAGCCCGACCACCTATTCAGATCAGCAGTCAGTGCCAGGGGAGGTAACTAGCCCCCCTAGTGCTCTTCTATCATGTCCGCAGTCTCTGACCATCTCTTGTATCACGTCTGCAGTCTCTGACCGTCTCCTGTATTATATCTGCAGTCTCTGACCATCTCTTGTAGTATGTCTGCAGTCTCTGACCATCTCCTGTAGTACAGTATCTCACAAAATTGAGTACACACCTCACATTTTTGTAAATATTTTATTATATCTTTTCGTGTGACAACACTTGTTAGGGACTGCTATGATAACCCTCGGCTATCATCTCTTGGTCAGTCTGTCTTGAGTTTGGACGCCCAATGAGAGACTGAGTCTACCCGGATGAATGCAGACAGACAGACAAGTATGGTAAAACAGTCTCTGGCTTTACTGGGAGGACAATGGGTATTTATGCACAATTCATACAATGGGAGGCGTATATTACACAAAGAAAAAATTGTCTTGTCAGCAGTAATCTATACATTATGTCATTAATTCAAGAATAACATAACATATTAGAATGTAATTACTCAGCTTTAAGGTTACAGACGTTCAATCTATATATCAAGATATCTGCAGGAAGAGATAAGATGTAATGACGTAGAAAAATACATCACAGGATGTATTTTGCCGGATGAGGTAGCATGTAATGACGTGATTTCTCAGAAGTGACCCTACAGGGTCAGACAGGGTTAATGACAAGGTCAGGTGAGTTAAAGGACAGGATGTGCTTGAATGCCAAGGAAAGAAAAACCTTGTCAGCATAAACTTTTTGCTAATATTTAAGGCAGCATTTTCTTTATACAACAATATAAAAAATGATTAAGGATAATAGGTTCTCTACTCATTACAACACTGAAGAAATTACACTTTGCTACAATGTAAAGTGGTGAGTGTACAGCTTGTGTAACAGTGTAAATTTGCTGTCCCCTCAAAATAACTCAACACACAGCCATTAATGTCTAAACTGCTGACAACAAAAGTGAGTACACCCCTAAGTGAAAATGTCCAAATTGGGCCCAATTAGTCATTTTCCCTCCCCGGTGTCATGTGACTTGTTAGTGTTACAGAGTATCAAGTGTGAATGGGGAGCAGATGTGTTAAATTTGGTGTTATCGCTCTCACTCATACTGGTCACTGAAAGTTCAACATGACCCCTCATGGCAAAGAACTCTCTGAGGATCTGAAAAGAGAATTATTGCTCTACATAAAGATGGCCTAGGCCAGGGGTAGGGAACCTGCGGCTCTCCAGCTGTTGTAGAACTACATTTCCCATGAGGCATTGCAAGGCTGATGAATACAATTACTCCCAGAAGCATGATGGGAAATGTAGTTCTACAACAGCTGGAGAGCTGCAGGTTCCCTACCCCTGGCCTAGGCTATAAGAAAATTGCCAAGGCCCTGAAACTGAGCTGCAGCACGGTGGCCAAGGCCATACAGTGGTTTAACAGAATAGGTTCCACTCAAAACAGGTCCCGCCATGGTCGACCAAAGAAGTTGAGTGCACATGCTCAGCGTCATATTCAGAGGTTGTCTTTGGGAAATAGACATATGAGTGCTGCCAGCATTGCTGCAGAGGTTGAAGGGGTGGGGGGTCAGCCTGTCAGTGCTCAGACCATACACCGCACACTGCATCAAATTGGTCTGCATGACTGTCGTCACAGAAGGAAGCCTCTTCTAAAGATGATGCACAAGTAAGCCCGCAAACAGTTTGCTGAAGACAAGCAGACTAAGGACATGGATTACTGGAACCATGTCCTGTGGTCTGATGAGACCAAGATGAACTTATTTGGTTCAGATGGTGTCAAGCGTGTGTGACGGCAACCAGGTTAGGAGTACAAAGACAAGTGTGCCTTGCCTACAGTCAAGCATGGTGGTGGGAGTGTCATGTTCTGGGGCTGCATGGGTGCTGCTGGCACTAGGGAGCTACAGTTCATTGAGGGAACCATAAATGCCATTATGTACTGTGACATACTGAAGCAAAGCATGATCCTCTCCCTTCGGAGACTGGGCTGCAGGGCAGTATTCCAACATGATAATGACCCCAAACACACCTCCAAGACGACCACTGCCTTGCTAAAGAAGCTGAGGGTAAGGGTGATGGACTGGCCAAGCATGTCTCCAGACCTAAACCCTATTGAGCATCTGTGGGGCATCCTCAAATGGAAGGTGGAGAAGCACAACGTCTCTAACATCCACCATCTCTGTGATGTCGTCATGGAGGAGTGGAAGAGGACTCCAGTGGCAACCTGTGAATCTCTGGTGAACTCCATGCCTGAGAGGGTTAAGGCAGTGCTGGAAAATAATGGTGGCCACACAAAATATTGACACTTTGGGTCCAATTTGATCATTTTCACTTAGGGGTGTACTCACTTTTGTTGCCAGCGGTTTAGACATGAATGGCTGTGTGTTGCATTATTTTGAGAGGACAGCACATTTACACTGTTATACAAGCTGTACACTCACTACTTTACATTGTAGCAAAGTGTCATTTCTTCAGTTTTGTCACATGAAAATATATAATAAAATATTTACAAAAATGTAAGGGATGTACTCACTTTTGTGAGATACTGTGTACACACACACACACACACACACACTTTTTTTTTATTTTTGAGGTGGGGGTGGATCTTTGGTGAGTTCCCACATTTTTTTTCCCCAGGACTTGACCCCTGATGACAAATATCTATACGAGGGATTTCCACCATCCCTGCTAAGTTTAATTTTTTCTTATTTTCAGTTTGATGTGTATTACATGTGAAGTTACATATCACAGAGACTGGCATTGTGGTGATATTGAAGTTTATTGAGGTTACCATACATTAGTCGGTTCCACCATTATTGTTAAGTTATTGATTAGTACGTTATTGTTGCATTTTAAATTTCTTTTTGATTTTTGTGGTGTGGGAACACATAACAGTGCTTCGCAGCAAGTCTTTTACTGACACTTTATTTTACTTCCAGTCGTTTATTTGTAAATAGTAGCATGGTGATTAGTTATTATACTAAAGATCAGCAAAACTGCAACACTACCTTACTAATCAATAACTTAATCGTAATGGTGGAACCCTCTAATGTATGAAAATCTCAATAAACCTCAATATTACCACAATACCGGTCTCTGAGATATGTAACCACATATAATACACATCAAGCTGAAAATAAAAATGACATAAAATAAAAATGAAACTTAGCAGGAATGGTGGAAACCCCTTCTATAGATATGAGCCATATAGATTCATTTAAAGTGCAATAATTCCAGTGATATGTGATTTCACATGTAATACACATAGAAAGGAGAATATAGGCTGCACTGATTGGCAACACTGATGGGCACTGATTGGCAGAACTGATTGGCACCACTGATTGGCACCACTGATTGGCAGCACTGATTGGCAGCACTGATTGGCAGCACTGATTGACACTGGCAGCATTGATGGGCACTGATGAGCAGCACTGATTGACACCACTGATGGGCACTGATTGGCAGTACTGATGCAGACTGATTGGCAGCACTGATGAGCGCTGATTGGCAACAGATGGCAAGGTTTGCAAGAGCCGCTCATTGTGTGAAACTATCAGGTAATGTAACTGCTTGCAGGGAGAATACCAGCTGTCAAAACTCAGCAGCAATGTCGGGGTGGGCGGAACCTATCAGCTGTCAAACACCAGCCAATGATTGGGCTGCTTAAGAAAGGGGTGGAGCCACAGAAACGTAGCAGCCCATCCAGTCCCCATCCCATTGACTGGTGTTTGATAGCTATTCAGTCCGGCCCACCCCCGACATCACCACTCCTGTTTTGACAGCTGGATTTCTCCCTGCAAGCAGTTACATTACCGATCGGTTTTACATACTGAGCGACTCTTGCATGCCTCGCCATCTGCTGTATGTTAAAGAATTTCACAGGCAATGTGGGTTACTCACAGATGCAGCCTTTCAGAGCAGCACAGGGGGCTGTCATTTTTAGGACACGGTCTGTACTGCCTCTATGGGCGGTACAGACCGGTGGTCTCTGAGTCCTGTCCTGCCCACTACAGCAATCAGGGAAGGAAGTACATCCTTGCTTGCTGGATAGAACTACAAATGGGCTGTTCCAAGACCGGTGGCTGGGGAAATAGGATGAGCAGCAGTTTTACAAACAGGAAACCACTGGGGATTAACGGTTTCATTTGAAAATTACCAGGCTATTTCACAGCAACCCATGAGCTAACAAGAAGATGGGTGGCATATTCAGTGGAGGTAGGAAATCGGCAACAGTAACATGTAAAAAAGTTTTTGCCCGGAGTTCTGCTTTAAACTTGTCAACTAAATGAGCAGAATCTGTATATACATATTCCTATGGATAGAAATGTTGCCTATGTACTGCATGTTAATTTTATTTATATTCATGATTATAATATTGTTATTGAAAGTATTGTTGAAGTGAGTAAAAGCATTTCATTTAGTGTGAATTACCTTATTTATGTGTAACTTATTAAATGATATATTTTTTCATTTTGTAACAAGGTCAAACTTTGTGATTTTGGATTTGCACGCATTATTGGTGAAAAGTCTTTCCGAAGGTCAGTTGTTGGGACTCCAGCTTATTTGGCACCAGAGGTCCTAAGGAACAGTGGATATAATAGATCCCTTGATATGTGGTCAGTTGGTGTAATCATCTATGTTAGCCTTAGTGGCACATTCCCCTTTAATGAAGATGAAGATATAAATGATCAGATCCGAAATGCAGCTTTTATGTTTCCAAAGAACCCCTGGAATGAAATTTCAAATGATGGTAAGTAGACCTTGCCATTTTTGGGATTTATTACAGTTTCAATGGTATGATGTGTTCATAGTTACACACGGTATTCAGAGTTACGCTGACCAAGCAAGGTTAGGGTTTTTTTTTTCGTTCAACCATCCGCACAAACATGATGGAGGAATCCTCCCGCTGGGACACTGCTGGTCGATCTTTTGAGCGTGACGGCCCACGCACAGTTTGAAATTCGTCCAGTCTTTGCTGGACTGACAAAAGTTTGTTCAGTGTATGGCCAGCTCTAGTCAAGCTGAAAAAATATACATATATCGAGTTTTCAACTAAAACAAAGCCATAGCTAGCTCTAATTTATCTCAATAGGGAAACTAATTTTTCCTGATTCTTAAAGGCAAGTAGATGACTCCCTGTATCAACACTGTACAGTGTAATTTCTCATAAATATTAGTATTCATTGTGTACATTTAGAAACACATCCAAACCTTTTTTGAAACAGTCTTTGGAATCTGCTTGAACTCATTCCTATGCATGACAATGCTACAATTACACAGATTTTACACTAAAGAACCCATTCTGCATATGGAGTTTAAAGTGATACTGAAGTCTGTTTTTTTTTTTTTTTTGGTAAAACTAACAAACATGTTCTACTTACCTACTCTGTGTGGTGGTTTTGAACAAAGCAGCCCAAATCCTATTCTTCTCGGATCCCTCGCCGGCGCTCTTGGCCCTTCTCTGCACTCGAGCCAAGCCGCTGCTCTGTGTGTCCATTCAGACTTGGAGCCGTGGCTTGGCCCCACCCCCTCTCTCTCCTCATTGGCTCACTGACTTTGATTGACAGCAGTGAGAGCCAATGGCACCTGCAGTTGTCTCAGCCAATCAGGAGGGAGAGTCCTGGACAGCCTCTTGTGCAATATTGCTGGATCAAGATGGGGCTCAGGTAAGTATTAGGGGGGCTGAGGGGGGGCTGCTGCACACAGAAGGTTTTTTTTTTTATCTTAATGCATTAAGATAAAAAACATTCTGCCTTTAGGACCACTTTAAATTTCTTTTCACCAGTGCTCGTGTCTGTTGTGTGAACAACCTAGTGGCTTTACTGGATGAAGTTAGTCTATCAGAATATTTTTTAAAGAAACCAACCAACTTTATCACACATATATAAACATTAAAAACTAAAACTGTACATAAATAACACCCCTGGTGGGAAACCAGGGTTGAAGTTGAAAATAAGTAGATAAATGGTCAGATATGATTAACCTGTATTAATTTTGTGAAATCACTGGTGCAACATCTGTATGAGAATATGTTGGTTTGTAAACAAATGTTTCTTTTTTAGCAATTACCCTTATAAGCAGTCTGTTACAAGTGCAGATCAGAAGAAGATTCAGTGTGGACAAGGCACTTAGTCAACCATGGATGCAGGTAGGTGTCTATGTCAGCTGCTATCTCATTTGTAAAGGATCAGCCCAGCAAAACAGATTTTTCAGTTATAGGTAGTTTTGTTTTCTTTTCTTAAAACTGCTGTAGCCACTAGTTGCAAGACCACTGGACTTGAATTGCTAGATGTCCTAGCCTTTCACAGACATTAAATGGTGATATTTATTTTGCTTTATGGGGATTAAGGATGAGTGTTCTCAGAACACTTGTTTGTGGTTCCAAAGATTTAGTTTGCTTTTAACGAAAACTACATACACTGTTAGATATTCTTTCATTCCGGAAAAAATTATCATCCTGCTCCTTTCAAATTTTCCCGTCACTGTGGTCAAAAACGAAAATTGATTTGACCAACTAATGATTAGAAAAGAGAAAATACTTTAATACTTTCTTCAAAATTATACCCATCTATGGTCAGCTTTGGATTTATCAAATATTCAGGTACAAGGATGGGCCAAACACCCCCCGGTTCGGTTCGCACCAAAACATGTGAACAGACAAAAAGTTCAGGGCGAACATCCGAACACCATTAAAGTCTATGGACGCGAACATGAAAAATCAAAAGTGCTAATTTTAAAGTAAAAAAAAAAAGAAAAATTCCTTTAAATATTGTGCCTGGGGGGTGTCCTTAGTCTGTGTGTAAAAGGGCGCATCTCTGTGAGGTGTAGAACATAGCTAGAGCAAAATTACATTTCCATAGGAAAAATTGTCATTTAAAATCGCGGCTGTAATGTATTTCCGGCTCCCGGCAATATACAAAAAATCGCTGGAAAAAAGGGCTTGCCCCCCCCCCCCCCCCCAGTCCAAGCCAGGCTCTTCAGGTCTGGTTTGAATACTAAGGGGAACCCCGCGCCAAATTTTAAAAAAAATTGACGTGGGGTCCCCCAAAAATCCAAACCAGACCCTTATCCGAGCACGTAGCTCTGGCTGGTTAGGATGGGGGGGGGCGAGCGCACACCCCCCCTTCCTGAACCAAACCAGGCTACATGCCCTCAACATGGGGAGTATGGGCGCTTTGGGGGA
This sequence comes from Glandirana rugosa, assembly GCA_018402905.1. Classification (NCBI taxonomy): domain Eukaryota; kingdom Metazoa; phylum Chordata; class Amphibia; order Anura; family Ranidae; genus Glandirana; species Glandirana rugosa. The sequence goes on along the minus strand of BLSH010325916.1, from coordinate 336,844 downwards.
GGGGGGGCTCTGCACCCCCCCAACTCAAAGCACCTTGTCCCCATGTTGATGGGGACAAGAGCCTCTTCCCCACAAGCCTGGCAGGTGCTTGTGGGGGTCTTCGGGCGGGGGGGCTTATCGGAATCTGGAAGCCCCCTTTAATAAGGGGGCCCCCAGATCCCAACCCCCCCATGTGAACAGGTTTGGGGTTCCTTCTTCTGGTTGTCTTCTTATTTTAGTCTTCTTGCTTCCTCTCTTCGTCTTCAATCTTCATCTTTCCCTGCCGCGCGCTCTCCGCTGCTGCAGTCCGGCCTCTGCGCGTTTTGCCGAATGGGTGGTCTTCGCAATAACAGTTCTTTTATAAGAAGGGGCGGGGCCACCCGTGACGTAAATCACATGACGTCAGAAGGGGGCGGGTTCACTGAGTTACGTCACTGGGTGGCCCCGCCCCTTCTTATAAAAGTACTGTCATCGCGAAGACCGCTGATTCGGCAAGACGCGCAGGGGCCGGACTGCACCAGCGGAGAGAGCGGCGGCGGGGAAAAAAGATCAAGATGAAGATTGAAGACGAAGAGCGGAAGCAAGAAGACTAGAAGAAGAAGACCAGAAGAAGGAGCGGGCTAGGAGAAGATGGAGGAAGAAAGAAGAAAGCGCTATAATACAAAATAAAGAAAAAAATAAACTTGTCAAAAACTGCCTATTGGGTTTTTTTTACACTACACTTTTGGTGAATGGGTAGGTGTACAAAGTACCCCAAACCTATTCACATATGAGGGGTCGGGATCTGGGGGTGCCCTTATTAAAGGGGGCTTCCAGATTCTGATAAGCCCCCTGCCTGCAGACACAGGCCAGGATTGCGGAGATGAGGCCCTTCTCCCCATTAACATGGGGACAAGGTGCTTTGGGGGGGACCTCAAAGCATCTTCCCCATGTTGAGGGCATGTGGCCTGGTATGGTTCGGAAGGGGGGGGGGGGCGCTCGCTCGACCCACACCCTCCTGCCATGCCAGGGCTGCGTGCTCGGATAAGGGTCTGGTTTGGATTTTGGGGGGGACCCCACACCATTTTTTTTTTCTTTTGGCACGGGGTTCCCCTTAAATTCCATACCAGACCTGAAGGGCCTAGCTTGAATTTTGGGGGGAACCACACCTCATTTTATTGTTTATTTTGGAGAGGGCCCTGCTGTTGTAAATTAGTTAAAAAATTGTGATAAAATCCCCCAGTCAAACAGGTGGCAAAAAATTGGGCCTTGTGTGTTGGCTTTGCCAGAACACTGTAACCCCTTGCAGTTACTCTTGTTGGACGGAGGAACTGGGCCTGATGTTGTAAATTAGTTTACAAATTCTGACGAAAACCCCCAGTCAAACAGGTGGTCAAAAATTGGGCCTTGGGTGTTGGCGGTGCCAGAACACTGTAACCCCTTGCAGTTACTCTTATTGGACGGAGGAACTGGGCCTGATGGTGTAAATTAGTTAACCACTTAAGCCCCGGAGCTCTTTTTCACACTTGTTGTTTACAAGTTAAAATCATTTTTTTTTGCTAGAAAATTACTTAGAACCCCCAAACATTATATATTTTTTCAAACACCCTAGAGAATAAAATGGGGATCATTGCAATACTATTTGTCACACGGTATTTGCGCAGCGGTCTTTCATGCGCAATTTTTTGGAAAAAAATCGCTTTTTTGAGTTAAAAAAGAAGACAACAGTAAAGTTAGCTCAATTTTTTTGTATACTGTGAAAGAGGATGTTACGCCAAGTAAATAGATACCATACATGTTAGGGTTCAAAATTGTGCACACTTTCGGAATGGCGACAAACTCTGGTACTTAAAAATCTCCATAGGCGACGCTTTGAACATTTTTTACGGTTACCAGGTTAGAGGTGCAGAGGAGGTCTTTTTCTAGAATTACTGCTCACACTCTGGCGATCACTGTGATACCTCACATGTGTGGTTTGAACACCGTTTTCATATGCGGGCGTGACTTATATATGCGTTTTCTTTGCGCAAGCTCCCGGTTACGGTGGCGCTTTACTTTTTTTTTTTATTTACTTTATTATATTTTTCCTCTTAACACTGTTCCTTTAAAAAAAATCTGATCACTTTTATTGCTATCACAAGGAATGTAAACATCCCTTGTGATCGTAATATATGGTGACAGGTACACTTTATGGAAGGTCTAAAAGACCCCCCATCCCTCCTTTGCACTTCACAGTATTCAGATCGCCAAAAATGGCGATTCTGAATACTGTAATTTTTTTTTTTTTTAACATCGGCGCAGTTTCCTGCCGAGTAAACCAGAAGTGACGTTTTGACGTTGCTTCCGGAAATGTACGAAGGAGTCCAGATTGAAGCCGATTCCGGCTTCCACAGGGACTCCACACAGCGGCCAGAAGTGGCGGATTGGAGCTCCGGTCTCCTGGTGGGACGGGAGATCAGAGAAGAGCAGCGGACGGTGGCAGGAGGGGGGGTGGCCCCTCCCACTCCCTGGGATAAAGACCGAGCGGCTTCCGAGCTGGATCGATACATCCACTTAAAGCTGCCACCGTTTATAAACAACGATTCGCGTTAAGTGGTTAAAAATTGTAATGACATGCCCCAGTCCAACAGGTGGTGAAAACTTGGGCCTTGGGTGTTGTCTGAGCCAGAACACTGTAACCCCTTGCAGTTACTTTTGTTGGGCACAGGAACGGGCCCTGCTGTTGTAACTTAGTGTAACCACTTAACACGAATCGCTGTTTATAAATGGTGGCTGCTTTAAGTGGAAGTATCGGGGTATAGTTTGTAGCTACAGGCTATACCCTGGTACCGGTTTTTAGAGCTGTCGGCCGGCTATCCGTTGAGAACAGCCGATCTGGTTCGGGAGCTGCTCGGTCGTTATCCCAGGCAGCGGGAGGGGACATCCCACCCCCCTCCCGCCACCGTCCGCCGCTCTTCTCCGGCCTCCCGTCCCACCGGGAGACCGGAGCTCCAATCTGACGCTTCTGGCCACTGTGTGGAGTCCATGTGGAAGCCGGAATCAGCTTCGATCGGGACTCCTTCGTACATTCTCGCTCTCTCTCTCTCTATCTATATAGAGAGAGAGAGAGAGAGAGAGATATCTATATATAGATATATCTATAGATATATATATATAGATCTATATGTATTTTTTTTCTATTTTTTTTCTCTACACTAACCTGTCTGCACTAACTGACAGAACTATCTATCTTGTTAGCTATCTATTTTCTTTTCTTTTTTTAACATATTTAAAAATCTATCTATCTAAACTGCCTGTCTTCCGGAACCTACACTAACTCTTTAACACCGCCGCCGTCACACAATCATAGAGCCGCTATACAAGCGGCTTTATATAGTGTGGGGCGAGGATTGAGACTGCTGTGCAGTGATTGGCTAAAGGCAGGATGCCTTTAGCCAATCAAAGCTCTCACAGCAGGCCGCCCATCATTATGGGGCGCGCGAAGTTGCCACGAACACCCGATAATGTTTTTCTGGAAAACCCGAACCAGCGAAAAGGGGATGTTCGGATCGAACATAAGTTCGATCCGAACACGAATCCCATCCCTATTCAGGTACATGAATGCGTAAAGTAGTCCACTGCATAGAAAATACAGTATATTAGATTCTGGGCCTGATTCAACAAGCTGAGATATGTGATATTGCATTGTGGCGTATTGAGTGATATTGCATGTGATAATTTCAGTAGCTTCATCAAAGTGGGAAGGTTGCTGCATAAGCACTGCTTAAACTGTTTAATAAAAAATAGCAAATACCATTGTTTTTCTTAATTAGTTTAATACATTACAATAACCAGTCACCATTGCAAAAAAAGGTCTCAATAGCTGTAAAAGTATAATTTCATATCCTGACCTTTCGTGGCTTGTGCTTTGCCGGAACGCACTCCTCACTGTAACTAGCACAATGAAGGAGAGTTCAGTACATGGTATGTAGAAAGGTACTCTCTCAGCTGTGGAAAGCATTTCCATAGCTGAGGTCCCCCTGTGTAGAGTTGAGCGAACACCTGGACGTTCGGGTTCGGAGGGTCCGAATGAACTTTGGAAAAAAGTCCGGGTTCGGCACCGAAAGTTGCCCGAACTTTATCCCGGACCCCATTGAAGTCAATGGGGACCCGAACTTTTAGGCACAAAAATGGCTGTAACAAAGTCCTGGCAAGTGCTAGAGGGCTGCAAAAGGAAGTAAAATGGGGGTAAGAGTAGGGCAAATGCCCTACAAAAAAATGGGGATAGAGAAAATAAATTAAAATCAAATAAACTAAGAGATGATTTTTGAACAATAATGTGTCACTTACAGCTGCAGCTAGAACCTCTCCCTTTAGAACTAAGAGATGATTTTTGAACAATAATCTGCCTCTACCTAGTGCAGTCAGATCACTCAAAGCAGCAGTATGTGAAATTACTCCCACAATCTGATCGTTGTGTACGATCCCACAATCTGATCGTTGTGTTAGGCAGGGTTTGATCTGCAATGTGTCACTCAAAGCAGCAGAATGTGAAATCTCAAATTACTCCAACAATCTGATCGTTGTGCACGATCGTAGCGATCATTGTGTTATGCAGAGTTTGATCTGCAATCTGTCACTCAAAGCAGCAGTATGTGAAATCTCAAATTTCTGCAATCTGTCCCTCAGAGCAACAGCAGTAGTAATCTCAGGATGCAGTATCAGATGTTAAAATGTCTGCAATCTCTCCCTCACAAAAACGCCGACAGCTTCCTCTCCCTACACTAACCCAAGGGCATGTGACATGCAGCACTGTGAATCCAGCTTATAAAGAGGCTGGGTCACATGATTCACTGGCCAATCACAGCCATACCATTAGTAAGCATGGCTGTGATGGCTTCTAAGGGCAAACCAGTGAAACGCTTGTTGATTGGCTGCCCTTCAGCTATTCAACATGCGTGATCAACTACCAGAACCCAGAACCCGAACCCGAACGTTTTTTGAAATGTCCGTGTTCGGGTCCGGGTCCCGGACACCCGAAAGTTCGGTACGGACCCGAACGTTACAGTCCGGGTTCGTTCAACACTACCCCTGTGTTCTTGTTCCACAGTTGGGAAGCTTTGAATAGAAAGCCTCTGCTTAAGGCCTCATGTACACTGCAACTGGTAAACGGATGTTTAGGGACAGTTGGGCGTTTTCTTCAGCAGCTCCTGAACTCTCCTCTGTTATCTGTACATGTACACTCATTCATTTATAGGAGTTTAGAAGCAGCTGAGATTACTGACATTTTTTTGAAAGCAAATAAATAGTGTTCAGGATGGCAGTTTACTGGCATTTCAAATGCCAAATGCTTGTAACGGCTTGTAAACTTGTGTAAAAGCTGTAACCGGAGTTTATGCACGTTTTTGTTTATATGCGTTTTTAAAGAGGAACATGTAAGATATGGGAAAAACACAATTTTCACCACATGCTGTTGCCTGCAAGGGGGGTAGAGGGGGAAACCTAGAGATGTAGACAGAGAGAGAGAGGCACGCACACAGACACACATAGAGAGAGACAGTCACAGAAAGAGAGACAGACACAGACAGAGAGAGAGAGGCACAGACAGACAGAGAGAGAGAGACACAGACAGACAGAGAAAGAGAGATACAGACAGACAGAGAGCGAGACACAGACAGACAGAGAGCGAGACACAGAGAGACAGAGAGCGAGACACAGAGAGACAGAGAGCGAGACACAGAGAGACAGAGAGCGAGACACAGAGAGACAGAGAGCGAGACACAGAGAGACAGAGAGCGAGACACACAGAGACACAGAGAGCGAGACACACAGAGAGACAGAGAGCGAGACACACAGAGACAGAGAGCGAGACACACAGAGACAGAGAGCGAGACACACAGAGACAGAGAGCGAGACACACAGAGACAGAGAGCGAGACACACAGACATAGCAAGACCGTGAGACAGACATAGCGAGAGAGTGAGACAGACATAGCGAGAGAGTGAGACAGACATAGCGAGAGAGTGAGACAGACATAGCGAGAGAGTGAGACAGACATAGCGAGAGAGAGTGAGACAGACATAGAGAGAGAGAGTGAGACAGACATAGAGAGAGAGAGTGAGACAGACATAGAGAGAGAGAGTGAGACAGACATAGAGAGAGAGAGTGAGACAGACATAGAGAGAGAGTGAGACAGACATAGAGAGAGAGTGAGACAGACATAGAGAGAGAGTGAGACAGACATAGAGAGAGAGTGAGACAGACATAGAGAGAGAGTGAGACAGACAGACAGATAGATAGAAAGACAGACAGAGAGCAGCGGCGGCTGGTATATAAGGGGCGCTTGGGCGCCGCCTCCCCACTGCTGACTAGAAGGGAAAAAAAAAAGCCCGGGCCCCCTGCAGGAGGCGCCGGTATATTGACTTTTTTTTTTTTTCTCGGCTCCTTGCTGTCAGCTGACAGCAAGTAGTGACCTGATTGGTCAGTCATAAAAGACTATGTGTGTGCTGAACAGGCGCACATAAATAGTCTGATTGGCTGCCCCCTGAGCCATCAGAGCCAATGACTCTGTCATTGGATGCTGTGGGCGGGGCTATGGCGGACGTGCTGGCTGCATGATTACTCACGCAGGCGCAGCACTCCGCCGGGACTTCCGCGCAGACTGTCCACGAGGAGAGGAGGACAGTCGACTGCCAGCCAGGCTCCAGTCCGCTCACTGCAAGCGCTGCCTCTGCACACTGTCAGCCTGCTCTCCACAAGCACTGCCTCTGCACACTGTCAGCCTGCCTATTAGATGGGGTAAGTGCAGGACTTGTCCCGACTTCGGGGGGGGGGGGGGCGCCGCGAGGCCCCTATCTGGGACCCTGTATACCCTATCTGGTGACTGTATACCTTATCTGGGACCCTGTATACCCTATCTGGTGACTGTATACCCTATCTGGTGACTGTATACCCTATCTGGGGCCCTGTATACCCTATCTGAGGCCCTGTATACCCTATCTGGGGCCCTGTATGCCCTATCTGGGGCTCTGTATACCCTATTTGGGACCCTGTATACCCCTATCTGGTGACTGTATAGCCTATCTGGGACTCTGTATACCCTATCCGATGACTGTATACTGCTATCTGGGACTCTGTATACTGCTATCTGGGACTCTGTATACTGCTATCTGGGGCTTTGTATACTGCTTGTTTTGAACCTCGTAAAGGGGATGCTACTAGTCGTACAGATAACTCTCTCAATCTCTGTTTTCCCACTCTTGCAATTCATTAAGGCGGAGCGTTGAGTCCTTTTTTAACTTTTATTGCAGAACAGATAGGAAGTATAAAGAAAGAGTAGAGTAAAACTGCAGGAAGAAAGAGATGAGGTACAATGAATACATGCATACCTGCAATGACATATTACAATGACATGTGCAATCAATACATGGCAAATTACATGTAACTACTTACAATGGATGCCGGGTTAAGGATACTGCCAGGAAAACACCTTGCTAGGCAGAGGATGGCAGCTGATTGAAACAGGATCCGTCCATACATGTGTACACTCTAGAATGGCTGCTAACCCTTGAACTAAAGTGCAATGCATTGTGGGATGATTACATAGACAAAATACTGGAATGAGAATACATACCAAAAACAGTCACAAGGTGGCAGCATAACACAAGCTAAACATTAATAGAATGCAAGCTGAATTTGCCAGAAGGCATGACACTGCTATATGGTGATTCTGTATACCGCTATCTGGTGACTCTGTATACCGCTATCTGGTGACTCTGTATACCGCTATCTGGTGACTCTGTATACCGCTATCTGGTGACTCTGTATACTGCTATATGGTGATTCTGCATACTGCTATATGGTGACTCTGTGAGTGTATACTGCTATCTGGTGACTCTGTATACCCTATCTGGTAATGCTGGGCTGTATACTCCTGACACAAGGGGTGGAAACTATAAGGGGTGGGGCTTATGAAAAGTGGGAAGGGTCAAAAAGGAAGGGCGGGGTCTGGCGCCCCCCAATCCTAAAATTTCATCAGCCGCCACTGACCGAGAGAGATACAGAGAAAGACATAGAGAGAGAGAGACAGACATAGAGAGAGAGTGAGACAGACAGAGTGAGAGACTGAGAGAGACAGACAGAGCAAGAGACAGACAGCGCGAGAGTGATAGAGAGACAGACAGACAGCGCGCGACAGAGAAACAGAGACACAGACATAGAGAGAGAGACAGGCAATGAGAGAGAGACAAAGAAACAGACAGAGAGTGTGACAGACAGAGAGACAGAGAGAGACAGTCTGAAACAGAAAGACAGACAGTGAGAGAGAGACAGGCAGAGAGAAATGGGCAGAGAGAGTCAGACAGAGAGAGACAGAGACTGAGATGGAGAGAGAATCCATAGTTAAAGCACACTGCTCTCTCTTCTCTCACAGATTGGCTAAAATAGTTAATACTACTTGTTTTTCATGCATTGTGGACATTTGTGAGGGTCTCCTGAGCTTTAAAAAACGCTTCTAACCTCAAATGCTCATAATTGCTGCTAAACTCACATAAACTCAGTATGTAAAAGCTGTAAAATGGACGTTTCTACTGTCGGTTATCAGCTGTCAATTTCCAGCATTCAGAAGAGGTTTTTTAACTGCCCTGTGTACATGAGGCCCGGTTGTACAATCTAGACAGAAATCCGGTTACTTTAAATTTATTAAAAGCACACTTGAACTCATTTTGACTATTTTTCTACAGGACTTTCAGACTTGGTTGGATCTTCGAGAATTAGAAACCAGAGTTGGCCAAAGATACATTACCCATGAGAGTGATGATGCACGTTGGCAGAGATTTGCTGAGGAATGTGGCATTGAATATCCACAACACTTTGTCATGGGACCCCAATATGATGAAACTGAAGAAGAAGATGAAGAGTAAAATTTTCCTTTTATCCATGAGGGTCATTACAGCTACTTTGTTAAGCCAAAGACATTATCCTGTTGGCCACTGTTAAATGATGCTACAACATGGTCTTTCTTAGGCTCTAAGTTCACTGCCCAAATGATAAACATTGAGCCATAAAGAATAGAAATATGCCTGTGATATCTATGTAATAACAGAAAAGTATGTGTGCAAATTGTCTATATTTTATATGAGTTATTTGTTTGTATGTCAAATAGGAGTTCAACTGAAAGTCAAAAAGCTCCAGAGCCAGCAATATCTTTGCCTTGGGCAGTGTTTGCATATAGATGGTTATGTTGTGCCCCTTTAAGCAGAGTCTTCATACTGAATATAATGATGGTGCTGTGTGCTCCTGCTGCTCTGGGCTTTCCTTAAGCTTGTGGATACCCTTGCGTGTTGCACAAATTTTAATCTTTTACACTCAGTACTAAAGGGGTTCTCTAACTGACTCCCTGAATGAGAAAGAGGGACTGCTATATCCTTACAGTCTACTTTTATCTCATTATGTTTGTATATTTTTTCTTCATTTGGTTCCAATGTTCATTTTCAGTTGTATTCATATTAATGTGACCTGTATGTAACTTCTATATTATTTAGAGAAATATATTTTTTGTTTCTTATAAATAAGAAAATACATCTTTGTATACCATCACATACGTGTGCAATTTGTAACTTTGTCAAAATACCTATGCATCATTACACCAAGAAAGGTTTCTGGTCAGCAAGGGTGATATTAAAGTGGTTTGACAATCTGTAAATATTTGCTGCAATATCTAAATTAGTATTGATAGTCAATAGTTCATTATTTATTGTAAAGCAAATTATTGTATTGGAATGTAATTAATTAGTACAGTACATAATTGCAAACAAAGAGGGTGCTCTCTTTTCACTAAAGACTTTCTTTTTTTTTTTTTTTTTTTTTTTTAATAGTTTGAGTTTTACAAATCTATATAACCACAGTACATATTAGGACGGTGTTGGAAATAATTATACATGGTAAAGAAAATATTTCACATAAACAAACATATCCATCATTCTTAATTCACTCTACAGGGTTAGCGTAGATGTTTTATATAGTGTCCCAATGGGTCAGAGAGGTGTGGATGGGGTCACAGCCAACCAATCAGAACAGCCCTGGGGAAGTCTTGGTGAGGTTACAATTTTCAAGAAAGTATACTGTAGCGAGGATGTCCAAGAAAAGGGGGGGGGGGGCGGGAGGTGGAAAAGGGAGAAAAAGGAGGGGTAATGGCAACACAGGAGATAAGGTCGGGGGGTACTAAAGTTTGATTAAGCAATAACACATGGAAAAGAACAATAGGGAGTTAGAGACAAAATCCTGGAGGATCCAGGTCGTGAAATGTGTAACTGAGAGAGCGATGTGGCTCGAATGTACTATTGAATGAATGAGCAGGTTGAGGAAGCGACCATTTACTATTGTGACTTGGTAGTGGCAGGGCTCTTTCTGTGAAAAGAAAGAGGGCATCATGGCATCTGTTTCCAAAATAGGCAGGGTGAGGTTAATGAATACTTGCCATTTATTTGTTAAATATTGAAGAGAGAGTGAAATAGTTCTATAGTGAGTTTCTCTCTATAGAGTAGGATTTTCAGCTCATGCTTGGTGTCTGAGATAGTTGACCTATTAAATTTAAGTCAATGTTTTTGAGTATGGCTTTGCCTGCAACCAACAGACATATCTGTATCCATCACAAGGGATGAGAGAGTCTCTCAGTTCGATTTGAAAGGGGCTGAGCTGTTGGTGAACCATAGCCAAATATCATTAGTAGATGATCTTATGGGATAGAACATTGGATGACTCCAAAGATAATATTGGCCATCTTGTCCCAGAAGTTAGATACTAGCTGGCGTGATCAGAAGCAATGTGTGAGAGAAGGTCTGTAGGATCCTCAAAGTGGGTGTGGCTAACCAAGGATTGTCTTTTACAGAGCGAAATGGAATAAAAGCTCAGAGGAGGAGCTTAAACTGTGACTTTCTTCACGTTTCGTTAGTTACTAGCTTTAATATCTTGTAACCCTTGATATGTTGATTGGCAAGATCATCTTCAGGAAAGTCCTTGCCTCAAGTAGATATCAAGGAAAACAAAAGAGGTTTTGTAAAGGGTAGATGTCTAAGACAGAGTAAGTTAGTTTCTGGAGTAAACGGTCTGTCAAGGCTAGCTGGAATCTTGTTTTTTTTCTCAACAGCATGATTTGCATAATCCGTGAATGGTATATAATAGAGTTTTGGTCTGGGAGATCATAAGTGGCAGTGAGGACCTTAAAAGGTTTCAGATTTCCAGAGTCTGGTTCAAATAGAGATGGGACCTGTGAAATACCCTTGCGTTTCCAAGTGGAGCGGGCCCCATATTGCAGGCTTTGAACATGGGGTTGTCATGTATAGGTAGGTATCTGGATACGTACAGGAAAAGACAGTTTTTTTGGGTTTCCCTCCAAGTTGTTACTGTGTCCCAGAGCAGTAAATTATGTTGGAGATTGAAGGGCAAAAATTTCAGTTCACCATGGGGATGACCATCAGGTTATAAGGGCAGGCCATTTCTGGTTCTACTGACTTATTAGAATAGCGAGAAGATTGAGATATTCAGTCTATACCGATGCCTAATAGGCAAGCCAGGTTATATACCCTAATATTTGGTAAGTTAAGCCCCTCTTCACTTCTAGGGAGATATAGTTTGGACAAACTGATACAGGTCTTGTGTTTCAGTAGAAGTGGGATAGCGGATACAGTAATCGAGTGGAACCACAAGGCTCTGTACTGGGTCCTGTTCTATTCAACCTATATGTAAGTGATATAACTAAAGGTTTGCTGGGCAATGTATGTCTCTTTGCTGATGATACAAAGGTGTGTAGTAGGATTGATATCCCTGGAGGGGTCTGTAACATGGAACATGATTTGGCATTGCTGGAAGATTGGTCAAAGCAGTGGAGACTGCAGTTCAATATTTCTAAATGTAAAATAATGCATTTAGGGAAAAAGAATCCGCTTAGAGAGTACAGCATTGGGGGCACAGTGTTATCCAGCACTACAGAAGAAAAAGATTTGGGGGTGCTTATTTCAGATGATTGCAAAATGAGCAAACAGTGTAACCAGGCAGTGGGAAAAGCAAATAGAATTCTGGGATGTATCAGTAGAGGGATCACCAGCAGGAGGAAGGAGGTTCTGATTCCTCTATATAGATCTTTAGTGAGACCTCACTTAGAATACTGTGTCCAGTTCTGGAGACCTCACTTACAAAAAAAGATATTGATAAAATAGAACGAGTTCAGAGACGGGTAACAAAAATGGTGAAAGGTCTGGGGGATAAAACATATCAAGAGCGACTTCAGGAACTTAATATGTACAGTCTGGAGGAAAGAAGGGAGAGGGGAGACATGATTGAAACCTTTAAATACCTCAAGGGGGTGAATAAGGTTCAGGAGAGCAGTCTTTTCAATATGAAACCAAAATCAAGAACACGGGGACATGACCTCAAACTAACTGGGGGGAAGTTCAAAACGTATCTTTTTTTTGAGTATTATTTTACTGAAAGGGTGGTTGATGATTGGAATAAACTACCAACAGAGGTTGTGAGACAGTCAACAGTAAATGGCTTCAAACATGCTTGGGATAAACATAAATCCATAGTCAGACAACAAGGTTAATGTAAAAGAAAAAATAAATAAAAATAAAAAGGGGCAGACTCGATGGACTACTCAGTCTTTTTCTGCCGTCACTTTTCTATGTTTCTATGTAACTGACTATTTTAAACAAATTAAATCTCCCAAAAAGCAAAATGGGTAGGTCCAAGCCTGCCTCCAGTTCACTTAGTAAAAACGTTGTCAAATAATTTCTTTATGATGTGTATGTCAGAAAGAGGATCGGATGTGAAGATTAAAATGTCATCTACAAAAAGTACTGTTCGCAGTTCAAAAGCTGTGTAGAGGCACCACCGAGGTCAAATGAGATGTTAGTGTACCCTTTGTACCCTTTGAGAGCAGTAAAAACACCCAGCTGAGTTGAATTTTGACTGCCCCCCCCCCCCCAGCCACTCCTTTTTAGGGCCCTTTTACCCAAGCTTTCTGATTAGGTCTGCCTGTCCATTTTTCCATTTCCTTATCTAAGAAAGCTGTGGCTTTTGGAGAGATCATTAGGCTAAGATTTGTGAGATCCGGTATGAGTCAAGTGGGTGGCTGTGTGTAGGCAGGGTTGGAGACTGGGGGGGGGTGCAGTGTGTAGGTGGGGTTGGGGATTCGGGGGATGGTGTGTAGGCAAGCTTGTGGACCGGGGGGGGGGGGGGGACACCCTGTAAGGAAAGCTGTATGGGATCCCATGATTTCTAACAGACCTGCTTGTAATAGATGTGTTTTAAAGATGAAATTGAAACGGGGGTGACTCTCGGGAGCAGCAGCGGCTGGTCAATAAGGGGAGCTTGGGCGCTGCCTCCCCAACCCCCTAAAGGAGGCGCCGGTATATTGACTTTTTTTTTTCGGCTCCTTGCGGTCTGCTGACAACAAGTAGTGAGTCTATTGTCCGGTCCTAAAAGTGAAAGTCAGTTCGCTAAAGAGGCGCACATACTTTCACTAATTGGCTGCCTGGAGCACTGGACTGTCAGTGATTGGTGCAGTGGGCGGGGGTGGGACTGTGCGGCAAGTCTGACATGGAACGGCTACTCCATATTCAGGTAAGGCAGGCACTGCAGCATTGTTAGCTGAAGAGAGCAGAACTGCTCTCCCGCTACATGGCAGTGTCAGCTAGAGCCAGTGGGGAGGTGGGATTGGGGTTGTTGTAATGTTAGTTCTTGTATAAATCTAACCCCCCCTCCCTCCCCACAGGCTCTAGCTGACACTGCCATGTGGAGAGCAGAGCAGTTGATACCTGTGTACTGGCTGGACTGCAAAACCGGTGTACTTGCTGGACTGTAATACCTGTGTACTGACTAGGCTGCAATACCTGTGTACTGGCTGCCTGTAATATCTGTGTGCTGGAGGTAATACCTGTGTACTGGCTGGGCTGTAATACCTGTGTACTGGCTGGGCTGTAATACCTGTGTACTGATTGCGCTGTAATACCTGTGTACTGATTGGGCTGTAATACCTGTGTACTGATTCAGCTGTAATACCTGTGCACTGGCTGGGCTGTAATACCTGTGTACTGGCTGGGCTGTAATACCTGTGTACTGGCTGGGCTGTAATACCTGTGTACTGGGCTGTAATGCCTATGTATTGGTTGGCTGTAATACCTGTGTACTGGGTTGGGCTGTAATACCTGTGTACTGGGTTGGGCTGTAATACCTGTGTACTGGGTTGGGCTGTCATACCTGTGTACTGGGTTGGGCTGTAATATCTGTGTACTGGCTGGGCTGTAATACCTGTGTACTGTCTGGCTGTAATACCTGTGTACTGGGCTGGGCTGTAATACCTGTGTACTGGCTGGGCTGTAATACCTGTGTACTGACTGGGCTGCAATACCTGTGTACTGGGCTGTAATACCTGTGTACTGACTGGGCTGCAATGCCTGTGTACTAGCTGGCTGTAATACCTGTGTACTGGTTGGTTGTAATACCGGTGTACTGGGTTGGGCTGTAATACCGGTGTACTGGCTGGGCTGTAATACCTGTGCACTTGCTGGGCTGTAATACCTGTGTACTGGGCTGTAATACCTGTGTACTGGCTGGGCTGTAACATCTGTGTACTGGTCTGTAACACCTGTGTACTGGCTGGCTGTAATACCTGTGTACTGGCTGTGGCTGCAATATCTGTGTACTGGCTGGCTACAATACTGTGTTACTGGCTGCAATATACCCCACCTGTGATGCTGAGCTGTATACTCCTGACACAATATGTGGAATACAGGGGATGGAGTGGGTGGATTCTATAAGGGGTGGGCTTATGAGAAGTAGGAGGGGTGAAAAAGGAAGGACGTGGCCTGGCGCCCCCCCCCCCCCATTCTAAAACTTCACCAGTAGCCACTGCTAGGGAGTAGGAACTTATCTAGGAAAGCCGTGGCTTTTGGAGATGTCATTGGGCTAAGATTTGAGAGATCCCGTATGATCAAGATTTTTCTTTTAGTTAAAACATAAAAAATATATACAATTCAAATGCAAATAAAAGGGCATTAGTGGCGCTGAGGATATGTGTATAACACATCACACAAATGAAATGTCTCATATGCAGAAAATGTCTCATAAAAAGGATAGAGGGTGCCCGTGATGAAAACATACTCTAGAAGTCCTAAATCCACTCCACATTTGAGGTAGGTTACACCATGTAGCTTGTATATACTCTGTCCTCTTTTTTCCACCTCGTGATTGCATGCAGGTGCTCGGCTACTGTATAGATGGACCCTTACCCTGCGGTGTGGCTAGGCACTCTTCATGCACTAGCTCAATACGCTTTTTGTGCTACCTTGCACTGGGATATCAGAGGAGCCTTTCCACAGCGTTCCAAAATTTTGGGACCGTAAGAGGGATAAACAGACAGATACTCGCATAGCGTAATAAAGTTAAACGACTTTAATGTTCCAATAAAACTTTACATAAAATCCCCATTACTGGTTTAAACACTCTTACCAGAACATGGAGAAAACAGGCAATATGTCCTTGGATGCGGGCGCTGACCTTCCGCGGTCCTGTCTAGCCTGATCCGGACGTTCGCGTCTACGATCCCTGAAGCTCTCCAGCCAGCAGAGAGACACGGGATGACAGGCGTCTATAGTTGAATGGTGCCGTGCAGTCCAACTATAGACGCCTGTCATCCCGTGTCTCTCTGCTGGCTGGAGAGCTTCAGGGATCGTAGACGCGAACGTCCGGATCAGGCTAGACAGGACCGCGGAAGGTCGGCGCCCGCATCCAAGGACATATTGCCTGTTTTCTCCATGTTCTGCTAAGAGTGTTTAAACCAGTAATGGGGATTTTATGTAAAGTTTTATTGGAACATTAAAGTCGTTTAACTTTATTACGCTATGCGAGTATCTGTCTGTTTATCCCTCTTACGGTCCCAAAATTTTGGAACGCTGTGGAAAGGCTCCCCTGATATCCCAGTGCAAGGTAGCACAAAAAGCGCATTGAGCTAGTGCATGAAGAGTGCCTAGCCACACCACAGGGTAAGGGTCCATCTATACAGTAGCCGAGCACCTGCATGCAATCACGAGGTGGAAAAAAAGAGGACAGAGTATATACAAGCTACATGGTGTAACCTACCTCAAATGTGGAGTGGATTTAGGACTTCTAGAGTGTGTTTTCATCACAGGCACCCTCTATCCTTTTTATGAGACATTTTCTGCATATGAGACATTTCATTTATGTGATGTGTTATACACATATCCTCAGTGCCGCTAATGCCCTTTTATTTGCATTTGAATTGTATCACTGTATCGTTTTAAGTGGCAGCTTCAGTAGTGTTAAACTTGGATGTTTTTAGCTAGCTACAGATTGGCGCAGACTGTGGACACTTAGTAGTAGGATTTCACGTTTAAATTCCACCTGTGGTTTTCATAAAAAATATATATGTTGGTTATAATTCAAGCAGAACTTCGGTCATAAATAAGAAGATTAACATGTTTAACCCTTTAAAAGATAAAAATAACAAAACCGGCTATTGTAGTAATTTTCACCTTTTAATCCAAGGTTTTCCCTGCAGTATTTTTTTTTTCTGCTGCTAGATGTCCTAGTCAGATGGTCGACATCATTTCACACACTTCCTCTGAGCCTAGGTTGTTCTGGACCTGCCCAATCCTGTGACTGGACAGTGAAAGGAGAAACAGCACAGTGGTCTAATTTCTCTGCTATATAGGGACTGCAAAAGGCTGATACCAAGTCAAATTCATGTACTTACATTTGCATTAAAAAAATGCATTTAAAGTTGAAGTGCAGGCAACACTTTATTAAGCATTAGCTAGCTACTAAAAAGGCACCGCTAATGTTGTGGGCCCTACCTATGGCTGTTGCTTTTTTGTTGAAAATTTTTAATCTACACATACCGTATTTTCCTGCGTATAAGGCGAATGGGCGTATAAGATGACCCCCTAATTTTCCATTTAAAACATAGGCAATACACTACTGTAGCTTCGGCTACATATTACAGAACGTCCCTAATCTTTTAGGCCGCTGGATGTGCGGTAATACCGTACTGTAGCTTTGGCTACATACAGAATGTCTCTGGGCTGTAATAATGTACCGCGCTGAGCCAATCACGGCAAGCTGTGTATTCTATTAATGCATACAAAGTCTGCTCAGATTGGCAAAGGTTGTAATAGCCCACCTCTCTGACTCAGCCAATCTGAGCAGGCTTTGTATAGAATACATTGCTCACCGTGATTGGCTCAGCGTGGCATACTGTATGTAGCCGAAGTATTACAGCACATCCAGCGAGCTAAAAGATTAATAGGGACGTTCTGTATGTAGCCAAAGCTACAGTACTGTATTAGCGCACATCCAAGGGGCTAAAAGATTAACGATGTTCGTTTTGGGCCAGCTATGCTCAAATGAATTAAAGGTTAAAAATTTATACCCGGCGTATAAGACAACCCCTGATTTTTGGGGGATGTTTTTTAGTATAAAAAGTCGTCTTATACGCAGGAAAATACGGTAGTCACGACAGGAACATAGTCAGGTTGAAAAAAGTCCATCTAGTTCAACCAATCAAAGGGAAAAAAATTAAAAATCATACAATCCCAGGTACATAGTCCTATACCTACAGCTGAATCCAGAGGAATGCAAAAAAAAACATCAAAGCAAGCATGATCCAATTTGCTCCAGCAGGGGAAAAATCAGGGGCGTAACGATAGGGGTTGCAGGGGTTGCAATTGCAACCGGGCCCCATGGTCCAGGGGGCCCGTGTGCCTCCCTTGTACTCCTGAAAGGTTGCAATTGTGACCTGGCCCTGGCATTTCACCACCATGGGGAGGCCCGAAGATGGCAGAAAGGGGGCCGGCTGCAGAACTTGTGAAAGGGCACCGCTGTGGGACCGTAATAAAGGGACCTGCAATGGGAGTAAAGGGCCGCAGGATCAGTAGGAAGACGGAAGGGCCAGGGGTCAGGGGGCCCTTCATAATTTCTTGCACCGGGGCCCTGAAGGTTCTAGTTACGCCTCTGGGAAAAATCCTTCCTGATCCCCCAAGAGGCAATCGGATATTCCCTGGATCAACTTTACCTATAAATTATAGTATCCAGTTATATTATGTGAATTTAGGAAAGAATTCAAGCCTTTTTTAAAGCAAGCTGCTGAGCTGGCCAGAACCACATATTGAGGGAGCCTATTCCACATTTTCATAGCTCTTACTGTGAAGAAACCTTTCCTTATTTATAGATTAAGGTCTGGTTCACACCAATGCATTTTTTTTTTTTGTTTTTCAGTTTTGCAGAAACACACTACCTTACATTAAACATGGTTTCCTATGGATGTAGTTCACACCTGCGCATTTTATGGAAAGGGCCATGGACTTTTTTTCTGGTTTTTGGTTCCATAGACTTCAATGGATCAAAAAATTGGACCTGGAATATGCAAACTGCCGGCATAGGTGTGAACCAGGCCTAAATCTCTTTTTCTCCAGATGTAAAAAGTGCCCCCTTGTCCTCTGTAATGAACTTAACGTAAATCACTCAACCCCAAGTTCACTATATGTACCACTTATGTATTTATACATGTTGATCATATCCCCCCTAATCTCCCTCTTCTCAAGAGAGAATAAATTCAGTTCCTCTAATCTTTCCTCATGGATGAGCTTCTCCATGCCTCTTATCAGTTCGGTTGCACTTTCTCCAGTTCCCCAATATCCTTTTTATGAACTGGTGCCAAAGACAGAACTGTGTATTCCAGATGAGGTCTTACTAATGATTTGTGCAGGGGCAAAATTATATCTCTCTCTCTGGAGTCCATACCTCTCTTAATACAAGAAAGGACTTTGCTTGCTTTGGAAACCGCAGCTTGGCATTGCATGCCATTATTAAGCTTATGATCTACCAAAACACCCAGATCCTTCTCCACTATGGATTCCCCCAGTTGTACTACCTCTAGTATGTATGATGCATCCATATTCTTAGCCCCCAAGTGCATAACTTTACTTTTATCAACATAAACCTGATTTGCCACATAGTTGCCCAATTAAACAGTGCATTGAAGACATCCTGTAAGGATGTTATTCCACTGCATAGCTTGGTGTCATCTGAAAAGACTGAAACACACACATTATTAGAAAGCACCCTAGTGGTACCTAGCCAGCGCCCCAGTAACATTTTTGCCCACATTAGCTTTAACAATGCATTAATTATTGCAGAGTATACATTTGTGCATTTTATATCTACCTAGATTTCAGCTTTAACCACTTGCCGACCATCAACCGCAGGTTGACGGCGACAAGATGGCTCTCCTGGGCAAAATGCCGTCATCTGACGGCAGCTGCCAGATCGCGCACTGTGAGCGCGTGCCGCCGGAAGGCGTGCTTGTGCGCTCACTGTATCTGGGGAGGGCCAGGGAGCGGGTGCGGTGGACTCTATCTCCGCCGGCTACCCGCGATGCCCCCCCCCCCCGGAGTGAAAGAACGGAGGTCCGTGTAAGTAAACACGGATCTCCGTTCTGTTAGAGGGAGAAGGGAGTAATCACAGCCTTCCTCTATATGGAAGCTGTGATCACTCCCCTCCCCCTGCCAGTCAAACACTAAGACAGTTAGAACACGCCCAGGGAACACAGTTAACCCTTAGAGCGCCCCCTGCAGGTTAACCCCTTCACTGCCAATGGCATTTACACAGTAATCAATGCATTTTTATAGCACTGATCGCTGTATAAATGCCAATGGTCCCAAAAAAGTGTCAAAATGTTCCGACATGCCCGTTGCAATATCGCAGTACCGCTAAAAATCGCAGATCACTGCCATTACTAGTAAAAAAAAAAAAAAAAACCCCAGAAATTAATTCTCATCATCGGTAAACGCGGCAACTTTTGCTCAAACCAATCAATAAACGCTGATTGCGATTTTTTTTTTATCACAAATATGAGGAAGAATATAAATCGGCCAAAACTGATGAAAAAAAAATTTTTTTATATATTTTTTTTTTGGATTTGTATTTTAGCAAAAAGTAAGAAATTTGGGGTTTTTTTGCAAAATTGTCGCTCTTCTTTTGTTTATAGCGGCAATCAGAAATGACGCAGCGGTGATCAACTACCACCAAAAGAAAGCTCTATTTGTGGGAAAAAAAGGACGCAAATTTAGTTTGGGTACAACGTCGCACGACCGCGCAATTGTCAGTTAAAGCGACGCAGAGCCGAATCGGAAAAAGGGCTCTGGTCAGGAAGGGGGCAAATCCTTCCGGGGCTGAAGTGGTTAAAGAGTAAGCGCCTACACTTGGATCTTGAAATACATCCAAACCCACATTTGGAGTGAAAAACACCCTTGCAAAATAAGAATCTTGGACTATCATTTATATGTAACAGTTTTTTGCTGAGCCTAAATTAACAGTATTTACGTTCTGAAAAAGTCAACCTAGTATTGCTATGGAGCTCAAGCATAGAATGTCACAGGTTAAGGACTGATGACTCTTGCACAAGATCAATGCAGGAGGCCCTATTACCCATTGATGCTCATACATTTGACGGCTGAACAACAGGGTATTTCCTCAGTCACAACAACACTGAGCTCATACCTTTGATGATGGAGGCGAGAAGTAAGGGCTGGGAGCATCGTTGTAGTGTTCTAGCAACGAGACAGGATGGGGGGGATGCAACTTCGGGAAGTTTTTCAGTAAGGCTTCAGGAGATATTTAAATGGCCTACATTTATAGCAAGAGCACTATTAAACTTTGGCCAAAGCTGCGCAGTTAGTAATACCTACATGTGCCCCTTTAATTGCATAGGCACTTTTTTGGTAAAGGTGTGCTAACCCTTAAACTGTATAAGGAACTGTTCTAAGGTTGGGGGTATGAGAATGATGATTTCGAAACTCATAGCTTTTTAAAAAGTGTTGCCATTGAGTGAGATTATCATTCCTGTGTAAATTATTTAACATGCAGGTTTATGTGACAAGTCATATCGCATTCAAATCTACTATTTATTTAAACTGAATACTAGGTTAAAATGGAATAGTAAAGAGCAGAAATTAGTGCTCTCAATATTGCTGATGACACAAAAGGCAGCTTAATTTTTTTATGTAGTCAGGGTATAGTCCACCATAATTGTATAAAATGTATTGTCAAATGGCTTTATAACAGCACCACACCCCATATATACAGTCATGTGCAAAGGTTTTAGGCCAGTGTGCATAAATGCTGTCAAGAATGCTTTCAAAAATATATATTTTATTTGTTTATTTTTATCAATTTACAAAATACAAAGTGAGCGAAAAGAAGAAAAATCAAATCAATATTTGGTGTGACTACCCTTTTGGCTTCAAACCAGCATCAGTTCTTACACTTGCACACTTTGTACACTTGCACAAAGTCAGGGATTTTGTAAGATTAGAGCCAGATGCAGTGGCGGCCTGTCCATTTGGGGAGCAGGGCGCTGCACCCTATCCATCAATCCGCCCCGCTAATCTACATGCAGGGCGCCGGACGCATTGGATTCCGATGGTTTTTTTTAAGTGCATGATTAGAGCCAGAGGCTCTAATAGGCTTCAAAAAGAGTGGGCTCGGTGCGCAGAGCACTGAGCTCACTCAGTTGTGTGACAATAGCAAGTAAATATTCGCTATTATCACACTGATCCTCCTCCCAGCCATTCAAGTCCTGAGACCCCTATTATTGGATGCCTAAGAAGAGGAGGGAGGAGATGCCTGGCAGAAGCTGTCGTGATGCAGAGGAGGAGGAGACACGATAGAAGCCGCCGACCGTAGGAGCTCTGCCTACCCGCGACCTAGATGGAGTAAGTAACCATGGGGGGTGACCTGACCGACAGACAGTGTGGTGGGAGGGTTGCCGCCAGCCGTCCGAGGGGGTGGTTGTTCTTTGCCCCCCCCCCCCCAAAAAAGACACCAGCTGCCACTGGTCAGATGTATGATTAATCACCTATACCAAGCAGGTGCTAATGATCATTAATTTCATATGTAGGTTGAAACACAGTCATTAACTGAAAGAGAAACAGCTGTGTAGGAGGCTTAAAACTGTGAGTGAGGAACAGCCAAACGCTGATACTAAGGTGAGGTTGTGGAAGACCGTTTCATGTCACAGGTCAGAGCACACAAGGTAGTTATACTGCATCAGCAAGGTCTCACAAAGATTTGAAAACAGACAGGCATTTCAAGATGTGGTGTTCAAACTCTTTTAAAGAAGCACAAAGAAATGGTCAACGTTGAGGACCTTAGACGCAGTGGTCGGCCAGGGAAACTTAATGCAGCAGATGAAAGACACATCATGCTTACTTGCCTTTGACATTGGAAGATGTCCAGCAGTGCCATCAGCACAGAACTGGAGAAAGCCAGTGGGATCCAGGTACACCCATCTATCATCCGGAGAAGTCTGGCCAGAAGTGGTCTTCTTGGAAGAATTACAGCCAAAACGCCATACCTCTGATGTGGAAAAAAGGCAACTCAAATATGCATAAAAACATAGGAACTTGGGTGTAGAAAAATGGCAGCAGGTGCTCTGGACTGATGAGTCAAAATTTTAAATATTTGGTTTTAGCAGAAAGCAGTTTGTTTGCAAAGGGCTAGAGAGCGGTACAATAATGAGTGTCTGCAGACAACAGTGAAGCATGGTGGAGGTTCCTTGCAAGTTTGGGACTATATTTCTGCAAATGGAGCTAGAAATTTGGTCAGGATCAGTGGTGTCCTCAGTACTAAGAAATACAGGCAAATACTTATCAGTCATGTCATACCATCAGGGAGGTGTGTGATTGGCCCAAATTTATTCTGCAGCAGGACAACGACCCCAAACATACAGCCAATGTCCTTAAGAACGATCTTCAGAGTAAAGAAGAACAAGACGTGATGGTTTGGCCCCCACAGAGCCCTGATCTCAACAGCATTAAAGGGATTGTAAAGGCAGAAGGATTTTTTTTATCTTAATGTATTCTGTTCATTAAGATAAAAAAAACCTTCTGTGTGCTGCAGCCCCCTTCAGCCCCCCTAATGCTTACCTGAGCCCGTCTTTATCCAGTGATGTTGCAGGAGTGTCTAAGCTGACCGGGACTCCCCTCATTGGCTGAGACAGCAGCGCAGCGTGATTAGCTCCTGCTGCTGTCAACCAAAATCATTCAGTCGGTCAGGAGGGAGAGGGGGCAGGCTGGGTCGCAGCTCTGTGTCTGAATGGACACAGGGAGTTGTGACTCGGCTCGTGTGCCCCCACAGCAAGCTGCTTGCTGTGGAGGCACTCAACAGGAGGGAGGGGCCAGGAGCACATAAGAGGGACCTAAAAAGAGGAGGATCCAGGCTGCTCTGTGCAAAAGCAACTGCATAGACCAGGTAAGTATAACATGTTTGCTATTTTAAAAAAAACAGACTTTACAATCACTTTAAGTCTGTCTGGGATTACTGGAAGAGACAGAAGGATTTGAGGCAGCCTACATCCACAGAAGATCTGTGGTTAGTTCTCCATGATGTTTGGAACAGCCTACCTGCTGAGTTCCTTCAAAAACTGTATGCAATTGTACCTAGAGGAATTGATGCTGATTTTAAGGCAAAGGATGGTCACGCCAAATATAGATGTAATTTGGATTTCGCTTCTGTTCACTTTTTTTTTTTTTACTCATTTTGTTAATTGATAAAAATAAACTATTAACACCTCTATTTCTGAAAGCTTTCTTAATTTATAGCATTTCTTCACACCTGCCTAAAACTTTTCCACAATACTGTATATACACACCGAAGTCATGGGCAACAATAGTAAACTATTAAACATTTTAATTTAGCAGCTGCTTTTTCGTGGACGTGCTAGCACATGTGCTCTCAGACTTTTTCTCTCCACTTCACTTTTCACTCCTTTTTTTTCACTCCCAACACCCCAGAGACAGGAAGGGCATACATAACATATCCACAGTCCAATCAGTTACAAAGAGCATTTACAGACAGTAGAGGGCAGCAGATCCCTACACTGTCTTTTAGCCAGTTTTCTATCCATTTACAAAACTGATTTTTTAAGCCTGTAAACTTTAACCACTTCAATACAGGATACTTACACCCCCTTCCTTCCCAGACCAATTTTCAGCTTTCAGCGCTCTCACACTTTAAATGACAATTACTCAGTCATGCTACACTGTACCCAAACAAAATTATTATCATTTTTTTCTCACAAATAGAGCTTTCTTTTGGTGGTATATAATCACTGCTGGGTTTTTAATTTTTTTTAATATAAGCAAAAAAGTAGCAAAAATTGTGAAAAAAAACACAAATTTTTCTTCATAAATTTGGGCCACAATTTATACTGCTACATATCTTTGGTAAAAATAACCCAAATTAGTGGATATTATTTATTCTCTGTGAAAGTTATAGAGTCTACAAGCTATGGTGCAAGTCATTGAAAATTGATCACACCTGATGTACTAACGGCCTATCTCATTTCTTGAGACCCTAACAAGCCAGAAAAATACAAATACCCCCAAAATGACCCCTTTTTGGAAAGAAGACATTCCAAAGTATTTAGTAAGAGGCATGGTGAGTATTTTGAAGTTGTATTTTTTTTCCCACAATTCTTTGCAAAATGAAGAATTTCTATTTTTTTTTTTTACACAAAATTGTTATAACAACCAGTTATTTCTCACACACAGCATATGTATACTTGCAATGACACCCCAAAATACATTCTGCTACTCCTCCTGAGTATGGCGATGCCCCATGTGTGAGACCTTTACACAGCCTGGCCACATACAAAGCCCTAACATTGAAGTAGCACCTTCAGGTGTTCTATGAGCATAAATTGCTCTCATTTCTCAACCACCTGTTACACTTTTGAAGGTCCTGGAGCACCAGGACAGTGGAATTGCTCACATGATGAACCCATTTTGGAAAGCAAACAACGTATAATCTATGAGGCATAATGAGTCTTTTGTACGTATATTTTCTCTTTTGTTCATTGATGGATGCAGCCTCTTATTCTTGACATGTGGGGTATGCACCTTTTAACAGGAGTAGACTAGGCAGAACATAGTTCAGACAAAAAAGCAAGCTAGCCCTTCTCAGGGGGCAGTCCTCACTGTGCATAACCCCCTCCGCCCTGCTAACCCTTCAGTTTTATCTGCCTGCTGGGATCTGCGGTTCCCCAATTTTTTGTTTTGCTCAAGCTATCTGATGAAGAATGCAATCAAACAGCCGGATGGGTGACAGGCTGGAGATCTTTATGTCCAGGTAGTCTCCCCAGCACTGTCGACGGATGCAAGCCTTCCCTTAGCTGCTTGCGGGGTCGGCCGCATCGGGCCCCGTTCCGTGCAGGGCGGCCGGCGGGTTAAACGTCCCGCCAGCACACTGAGTGACCGGGATGCGGCTCGCGTCGAGGTGTCGCATGGCCGGCAGCTCCCTCCCCATCTGTAGGGGCGGCAAGTCTGTCTCGGGTGGCTACCCGCTGTGCCTGTCTGGAGGGTGAGTATGCTTCCCCCTCCCCTCCCATTTGGGTGTAAGTGGTTCTGGTCTTCTCTCTCACCTTCTCCCCCCCTGCCGCCGCATCCCGCCTCTGTTGCTGCCATCCTGGGTCCCCTGGCCATGCGGCGATCGCCGCCATTTTTTCGGGGCCAGCCGCCATTTTGCCAGAGTCGCAGACATTTTGTGGTGGTTTTGGCCTCTAGTGATCGCTCGGTGGCCATTTTTGGTTGGTCTCCTGATGGGCAAATAGCATGTGCTTTGGCGCCGTTTCCTCAGTCTGGACGGCGCAGTCGGCACGTGTGGGGGAGCTCCCAGCAGCAGCAGCGGTGAGGCAGATACGGCAGGCTTTTCAGCAAGTAAAGCTGGCTTCTCCCTGGGGTGCTGGTAGCGGTGCAGTGCGGGTCCTCCTGTGCATATCCGGGCCGCTATGCGGGGGCAGCTGAGGGGTGGCCTTGTGACGGGCGTGCGGCCTGTAGGCCTCACAGGTGTTCTGGGGGGTGACGCAATGGCGGCTGAACCGGGAGTGTCTGTCCCGGAAGTCTCTGCGGAGGCTCCGGCAGCGCTGGTACCTGTAGTCCCACTAGACAAGCTGACTTCAATTTTGGAAGAATTTCTCGCCGGGGTGGAACCGGAGCCGGAAGGGGGTTATGTGGTCACAGGGACCCCCGTGGATCTGTCAGATGGGGAATTGGACCCTTCTGACAGTGAGGAGGAGCAGGGGGCCACCGTAGCGTGGGAAAAGGCATTGGTGGGCTCCCTGGTGGCTGCCGTCCCTGAGGCACTGCGTTTGGGCCAGGCTGGTACGTCGCAGTCGGCGGCTTACGCCTTTGGGTCCCATAGGCCGGCTCGGGCCCCTAAGGTTTTACCTTATGTGCCATATTTTGATCAGTTTGTCTACAAGGAGTGGCAGCTTCCTCAGAATTCGTTCGCATTACCAAAATGCTTTTCTGTGCGCTATCCTTTTGAGGATAGCTTGTTGCAGAAGTAGGTGTCCCCCGTGGTAGACCCGCCGGTGGCCCGCCTGAACAAAGCTACCACTATCCCGATGGAGGGTTCTATATCATTTAAAAATCCAGCTGACAGGCGGACAGAGGCGGTGTCCAAGGCTAAAAAAAAATCACAATCGGCGTTTATGGATTAGTTTGTGCAAAAGTTGCCGCGTTTGCGGATGATTTGAATTCATTTCTGGGGGTTTTTTTTATTTTTTACTAGTAATGGCGGCGATCTGCAATTTTTAGCGGTACTGCGATATTGGGGCGGACATGTCGGACATTTTTGACACTTTTTTGGGACCAATGACATTTATACAGGGATCATAAATTTAAATATCCACTGATTACTGTATAAATGTCATTGACAGTGAAGGGGTTAACCTGCAGGGGGAGATCTAGGGGTTAACTCTGTTTCCTAGGTGTGTTCTAACTGTGTGGGGGCTGGGCTGTCAGGGGCATAAGAGATCTAACTGATCCCAGGGACAGGGATCAGTAGATCCCTTATGTCTCCACTGACAGATCGGAGAACCGCCGTGTTTACACCAGCGGTTCCCCGTTCTTTCACTCTGGCAGCTCATCGCGGCTCGCCGGTGGACATCAGGTCCGCCCGAGCCGCGGGCACACTCCTCCAGTGCGTGCTCATGCCCCCTAGCTGCCACTCTGCAAATCGCCGTCTGTTTACGGATATTTGTGGTACACGTCCACACTGCCGCAGTAAATATACTGTGCACGGCGTGGAAGTGGTAAATATATAATATATTATATATTTGTGCTCATAAGTTACATACAGTGGCAGAATTTATGATTTCTTGCCCATTTTTCAAAGAATATGAATGATAACACAAAAACATTTCTTTCACTCGTGGTTAGTGTTTGGCTGAAGCCATTTATTATCAATCAACTGTGTTTACTCTTTTTAAATCCTAATGACAACAGAAACTACCCAAATGACCCTGATCAAAAGTTTACATACCCCAGTTCTTAATACCTTGTATTGCCCCCTTTAACATCAATGACAGCTTGAAGTCTTTTTTTGTGGTATTTGTGGATGAGGCTCTTTATCTTCTCAGATGGTAAAGCTGCAAATTCTTTTTGGCAAAAAGCCTCCAGTTACTGGAAATTCTTGGGCTGTCTTGCATGAACTGCACATTTGAGATCTCCCCAGAGTGGCTCAATGATATTGAGGTCAGAAGACTGAGATGGCCACTCCAGAACCTTCACATTATTCTGCTGTAGCCAATGACAGGTCGACTTGGCCTTGTTTTGGATCATTGTCATGTTGGAATGTCCAAGTCTGTCCCATGCGCAGCTTCCTGGCTGATGAATGCAAATGTTCCTCCAGTATTTTTTGATAACATACTGCATTCATCTTGCTATCAATTTTGACCAAATTTACTGTGCCTTTGTAGCTCACACATCCCCCAAAACATCAGCGATCCACCTCCGTGTTTCACAGGCCTTGTTGACTCCTCTCCTCTTTGTAGCATTTATGGTTGTGGCCAAAAAGCTCAATTTTGGTCTCCTCACTCCAAATGACTTTGTGCCAGAAGGTTTGAGGCTTGTCTCTGTGCTGTTTGGCGTATTGTAAGTGGGATACTTTGTGGCATTTGTGTAGTAATGGCTTTCTTCTAGCGACTCGACCATGCAGCCCATCTTTCTTCAAGTGCCTCCTTATTGTGCATCTTGAAACAGCCACACCACATGTTTTCAGAGAGTCCTGTATTTCACCTGAAGTTATTTGTGGGTTTTTCTTTGCATCCCAAACAATTTTCCTGTCAGTTGTGGCTGAAATTTGATTGGTCTACCTGACCGTGGTTTGATTTAAAGGTCAGGATGGTAACCCTTTTGTGTCAACTTGTGTGCATGTTATCAGAACAAAATCACCAGGGTATGTAAACGTTTGATCTGGGTAATTTGGGTAGTTTCTGTTGCCATTATGATTTAAAAAGAGTAAAAACAGTTGATTGATAATAAATGGCTTCAGCCAAACACTAACCATGAGTGAAGGAAATGTTTTTGTGTTATCATTCATATTCTCTGAAAAATTGCCAAGAAATCATAAATTCTACCAGGAGCACAACTGTGTGTATACATATATATATAGTGTCAGACCTAAGCGATCCCCCAAAAAAGGAAGGAAAGTCAGTACACACAATAAGACACACAAAAGGACACTTACCATTCATTACACACAAAATTGGACACAATTTATATAGGCTAGATGATTAGGTTTCTCTCATTATTTATTGCAGACAATCCCACATTGTGATATATGGTAACACATCCGCTTTTAGGAGCGTGGCTTGGACTACCCCCTCTTTCAGTAGGTGGCAGTGGCTAAGTTGTGTTAAGACCACAGAGTGAGACCTCATGTATATGCTTTGTATTAATGCTGAGGTATGTGCCTGACGACATTGAGCCACATATCCAGTAACCAATGATGACTGTTAGTGATATGCATTCCATTATCTATTCTAGTGTTCGACAATGACATAAGTTTCCTGAAGAAACGGGTTATATCCCCCGCGAAACACAACCTGCGTAGAAGAATTGTCATAAACAAGTCGCTCATCCCCCACTTTTGTGGGGTTGGTGGCATAATGTGCTAGTATGCATCGCATACTAGCACATTATCAAAGACTTACCTTTAAACAAAAAACATTATATTTTTCCATATCTTTGTTAACCCTTTGCTGACTGTGCTCCATTGGCCCCTTATTCCGATGGTTCCTTCCTTGGGGGTCTCTTCCCCAACATCAGGTTTTTTCTTTAAATTTGACTGTTTTGGCCTCTGGTCTGCACTGGCATGATTTTCTAGCCAGTGACTCAGCAAACATATTGAGACAACATATTGTGCTAAGTAGTAGCTCTCTTTTTGTAGTAGATCCAGGCAGGGTTTTTCATAAATTTGGATTGTATGCTTATTATGGATTTTTGTTTAAATCCTTCTTTACCCTCCTAGTGATCCTACTCAGAGTACGTATATATGATATAAATTTAGCGGGATCAGTAAAAGTACTTTTCCTTTATTTCACCAACAGATTGTGTTATTAATTTTTTTTTAAAAATGGCCTTTATGATTGAACCTGAGTATGATGCTGAAATTCAGATGGCTTTTTCCAAAAATTTAGAATCAAATGATACAGATGGGGAACCCCTAAAAAAACTGTTTAAAAACCATAAAAAACGTATGATTAGATCTTTGAACCGTAAATGAGATATTTCATCCCTTAAATCTCATATTTCAAATAAAATTATACCCAGGGGTCTGAGAGAAAGAATTACCCCTGCTGATCATCTACACACACCCAGGTTCATGAATAAATGGACAGAAATATGTATGGAGAGAGGACTTAGCCTTATGCAACTTATCATTGATGAAGAACAAGAACAATTAAAAGAGATTCAAGAAGAATTAGATAAGAGTGCCAAATTGTTAGAGCCCTATAAAACTGATAGGGACTTTGACCGGCTAAATGACATTTTGAAAAAAGAGATTGAGAAAGTTCAAAAAAATTTAAAAAGTCATAAACAGGATAAGTTTAAACAAAATTTGACAGATTGGGAAAATGGAAATCCCTTTACTGTAGACAGAGATAGAGGCTGTAGTAAATCTAGAAGGTCCCGCAATAGACAGAGACATCCATCTAGAAAACATTACTCCTCCACGGACAGTGACATAGAAGTTGAGAAATCCGTAGGTTTTTTTAGAGGATATGGAAATAGAGGACCTAGACCCAGACCCAAGGAAGTTAGTGACATCCAAAATCAAAAGCAAGGAGGTAAAAAGAAACACAGACGCAAAAGGAAAAGAAAAAGAGTCAACCAAGACATGGCAAGGTGGACGATTGAGGAATCAGCAGAAACACCAGAAATAAATTTAATGGACACTATGGAACAAGATTTAAAAGTGGTCAATCTTTCGGATTTTCCCTTGAAAGATACTCATATTCAAGTCCTTAAAAGAGGGCTGTCTTTTTCACCTTCATCAACAATGAATGAATTTGATGTGTTCAAAGACATTAATATGTTCTTACGCAAAATTGTATTCAGACTATGGCATAGTCAATCTGACAAGGGAAGTACATTGGAAGTTGATGCGGGTGATGAAGAGGCCCTGGAAATTCTCACGTCTTTATGTGATGAGATTTCGGATGATGAAGTTTATGAAACCGAGTCCCATCCTATAAGACGTGACGCTGACCTTCCAATTAAATCTATAAAAATGCCTGCATTATCAAGACACAAGAGACTTCAACTCTTTCTGGACCTTGTCCAGAGGGATTTGGCAAATGTGAACTGGATTTGGCGCGGCAATGATAATTTATCTAAAATTGAACGTAGAGCCTTAAAAGAATTAGAAAATGCCCCTGATGTGGTTATTAAGAGGAGTGATAAGGGCGGTAACGTGGTCTTGATGAGCGAAAAATTATACGAAGATGAAATCTTTCGACAATTAAGCGATAATAAAACCTATGAAAAACTGAAAGAAAATCCTTTTTCCCGTATTGTCTGTGATCTTAATTACCGAATCACTATGGGTAAGGAAGTAGGTCTGATTTCCAAAAAAAAGAGGCTGATTATCTAAAAGTAATCCATTTTAACATCCCCACCATTTACATACTTCCAAAACTTCACAAATCTCTAACCAAACCCCCCGGCAGACCCATTGTATCTGCCGTTAAGGGTCCTTTAGAGAGAATAGGTAAATATGTTGATTCTTTAATTAAAGGTTTGGTTAGTAAACTGCCATCATACGTCAGGGATACTAGAGATGTCCTCCTTAAATTGCTTTTCATACAGGTCCCCAAGGGGGCCAGACTTGTAGGGATAGATGTGGAGAGTCTCTATACATCTATCCCACATATATGGGGAATCAGAGCGGTTTCCCAGTTCCTTGAAGATGAATACCCGAATTTGGCGGCTCAGAATGAATTCATTTGTGAACTACTTGACTTTATGTTGCAGAATAATTGCTTTCAATTTCTGGGCGTCAATTACCGCCAAATTAGAGGTACTAGTATGGGAGCCCTGTGGGCTCCGGCCTACGCCTGCTTACATTTGGGTCTTTGGGAAAAGGAGACGGTGTACCAGTCCTCTATGTACCTCAGCCATTGTCTTGTATGGCTGAGGTACATAGATGACGTGTTCATGGTGTGGACGGGGACAGAGGATCAATTAATTTTGTTCATGAAAGAATTGAATATTAATCCAAGAAATATAGTCCTTACCTATTCACATGATGAAAGTACACTGGCATTCCTAGATCTAAGGCTAACTATCAATGAAGGTCATATTATGACCCAAACCTTTAGAAAGGACACTGCGGCTAACACCCTTCTGTTCGCCCAAAGCAACCATCCGAGGCCTCTTATCCATGGAATCCCACGGGACAATTTCTAAGGATAAGGAGAAATTGCTCTGATGAGTCTGAATATAGGAAAGAGGCAAATGAAATGTATCAGAGATTTAGGGAAAGGGGATACCCTCATAAGTCTCTGAGAAAAGCTAGAAAAAAGGCCTCGATGAAAAACCGCACCGATCTCCTCGTTGACTCTAAACGAGAACCCTCTAATAAAAACCAATATCCCAGGATAGTCACTAAATTTGGGGCCCAATGGAGGGAGGTTGGTGACATCATTGGCAAACATTGGCCGGTGCTGACCCTATATCCCCCATTGCACAAATAGTTGGACCTAGGCCCTTACTGACAGCCAGGAGAGCTAAAAACCTGAACGACATATTAGTTCACTCCGAATATACAAGATCGTCTAAAAATAGTAGTTGGCTGACTGATCTTCAACCGGTAAATGGGATGCACCCATGTGGACACTGTCATATCTGTAAATAAATACACAAAAATAAAGAGTTCTTTAACAGTGACGGATCTAAAAGGTTCGAGATAAAACAATTTATCAACTGTTCCACAACAAAGGTGATCTACATGTTAACATGCCCATGTAATAAACACTACAGGGAGTGCAGAATTATTAGGCAAGTTGTATTTTTGAGGAATAATTTTATTATTGAACAACAACCATGTTCTCAATGATTCCAAAAACTCATTAATATCAACACATAAATAAATGTCTATACTGTCACAGGTGTACCCACGTAGGGTAAATGGCCAACTTCTAGTCAGTCGGTTGATGATAAAAATCTGCTAGAACATATAAGCCTCACTTGATTATACAGCAAGTCCAAAAATCGAGAGGACCGACAGTCATTCCCGGATCCAGGTTGATAAACACGTTACCCCCTATATCCCAGTCGTGGCCGGTTACAAACGGTTACTACAGTGGTTGGAGGGAGGTAACCCGGGGTTTAAATCACTGATAGGACCCTATAACCAAAAATAATCTCCCAAGAGCAAATCTCAGTTGCTCCTCTAGCCACGCCAAAAAGTAGCTCCGGAAAAAA